>JAGDQP010050274.1:0-10746 GCA_022664845.1 Lepisma saccharinum | reverse complement strand
ATATGTATACATACGTGTACACGTATGTGTGTGTGTGTGTGTGTGTGAGAGAGAGAGAGAGAGAGAGAGAGAGAGAGAGAGAGAGAGAATTATTGAGTGCACAAAAGCAATGAAGGATTCACATTTAATTTTCCCCACTTTCATGTCATTGATAGAAAAATGTATGGATGTGTGGTGTGCGTAAGTTTTTCAATATTATTAATTTTGTAATTTATTTAATTAAATTGTAATGCAACAAACAATAATTAACTTTTTATGTTTCACTCAATATTTTATACTGAACGGTTCTACTGTAACGCAGAACACAAACCAATATTTTACTTTAATTAGTTTTCACCTTCCAAACTGTATTTTATAATTTTCAATTCTGAAGCGTGACGTTCCTTTAGTAGAATAGGTTCTCAATTATTTTTTCCACTTGAGCAATACTGTGCACACTGCACATCCGTACTGTAGGTGGCAGCTATGTACAAGGTCATCAACCTGTTCCCCAACCAAACTCTGTTAAGAGAATCTTTGCTGGAGGGATGAAATTTTCCAAATTTAAAATTAATAACGTTGGCCCATTTTTCTCATATGGATTCAATAATTTCGGTTTGTATTTCTTATAATATACTTGTTCCTCTTGCATAGGATTATAGCTGAATACGGTTGTGTGTTGTGACAGCATTGTTCCATATATGAAGGGTCCCGGGGGAATGGTAACCCTGATTTCTACAAAAAAAATGAGTTGAGTACAGAAATAGAATGGTAACGCTCATATCTACTGACTAGAAAAATCTCCAGCCGCCCGGGTGGTCGAGCGGTCTGCGGCGGTAGGCTATCGACTCAACGGTCCCGGGTTCGAGTCCCGGCTGGGGCATGGGTGTGGATTTTAACACTTAACAGCTAAAGGCAAATCGTGATGGGCCGAAGTCCAAAGTTACTAAAACTGGCCCATATAAAAATAAAGTTTACCAAAGTTTTTTTAGAAAAATCTCCAGTAAAAAGCAACAAATGGCCGCATAGTGGACTTTTCTTTCCGGGAAGCCTCATAAGCCAAAATGGGAGAGTGAATTTTCCGAACGCAATATTTCAATTTTATGCTCAGTGTGTGTCATCATTATTTCCCCCCGGACCCTTCATATTGTAAATGGATATTTTAATACCGAGCAGCTGTAGCTCATTACGTAGAGCGGTGGCTTAGAAATCGGAAGGTTCATGGAACGCTTCCAACGGCCTCCCATCCTGACTAAAGTTTTCGAGGGTTTTCCTCAGTCATACCAGGCAAGTGCTGGAATGGCACCTACAAACTAGGCCCTGGCAGACTATCTTTCAAAGTCCTCTCCCCACTTCATCTCAGCCTGTCTGAGATACATAAAGGGTATAAATGCATGTAGAAAAAAGCTGATATTTTAAATACCTAACATACGCATCATATTTGACTTGGACTAAAGGAAGCTATTCTAGTTAATTTACATATAAATATGTACTCCGACACATACATGTCCGTACTCCGACACATATGGCACCGGGAATTGTCGGATGAAAGAGATCTGTCGGATTACTGGATTTTCAATAAAAAACAGAATGATGAAAGGAACAATAGAAATTAGAGTGCGTTATCATCGATTTCTTCTGAATTGTAAACTACGACCAATTAATAAACATTACTTTGAAGTATTTCCTATGATTTGTTGTTGTCTTGAGAAAGGCTCTCAGGTATCCTCTAAAGGTGTTAATTTAATTCATTTTTATTAATATATTATTATGTGTTTATGTTAATTTTGTATTTCATACTAGCAGTTCTTAACTGTTTAATAATAATATTGTAAATAAGCCTCCTGTACTTCTAGCGTATCATTCTCTGTTGGTGGAGTAGAAAATTATACTATAAAAGTGTAGAAAACAGTTTATATGGAACCTCATCAAGTCTAAACTACTGAAACAATCCAAGCCTTTTTTGGTACATAGGTAAACCCTGGCCAGGGCTAGGCTTTTTTTCATTCAATTTGAGAAATCAGTGTTGTCAACCTTTACAAAACTAATATTTGAAATTATTCGCATAGCGTTGGCCATATCCGAAAGAAATTTTGAATGTAGTTACTTTCTTAGGTTATAAAGGTAGTCCAGGCCCTATCTGTCAGTATTGACAACTTTTTTTTTAAATAATATTTCAAATTAGTTCCATGCAAGATTTGGCTACTTTGGTAGATCATAGAGGATATACCGTACTTTAAAAAGTGTGGGCGATTTTCTGGACACGACTAGGAAATAAATAAAATTATAAATAAAAATATGAATGTGAGAAAGCAGTAAGATCTAGTAGTGATTTATTAAACTACTTTTCTTAACTAAGTCCACGAAGACTCACTAAGAACACTCTGCCTCATTACCATTATTTAGGAAGAAGACCATTTCATGTGAACCGATGAACAAACAGCTGAGAAAAAAAATCATTAAATATTTTGTACAGGGCATTGTGTTATATGGAGCTCAAATATTAGCTTTACGAAGAAAAATATAAAATAAAATTGGAAGCTCTTCAAAAGTGGACATAGAGGAGAATTGGGAAAAGACATCTGAACGAAAAAGATAATGTAATGAGGAAGAATGAAGAGAGAAAGGAACAATGCTCAAGAGAATAAATCGACTAGTTCGGACATTTAGTTACGTTAGAGAGATGTACACTGAAACATGTTATAAAGAGAATGGGAAATGGGAAAATGTACTGATGCAACTTTTTGACATTCTTAAAGAAAATAAATTTTACATCGCCTACCAAACAAGAAAGAAAGTGCAAGTTAAAATTAATTTAAAATGGTGAGGTTGATAGAAGATCATAGCCATGAAGCATCATATAAAATAATAGGGAAAACCAAGTAATATTGCTGTCTTCCTTCCATTCTGCGTAGTATAATTACTATCAATCTATATTCATATAAAGGAAAGTGTGTAAGTGTGTTTCCGATAATCTCAAAAACCAATGAACCGATTTTAATCATTTTTTGGTATGAACTTATTCCTTTACTACCCCAAGGATTTTATGGTATCAATTAAATGATAAGCTTATCAGGAGTCAAGATAATGTAGTATCAAAATGTTCATTGTTTATAACAATGACATAATTAAAATGTTTCCATTCTTATTGTAAAGCGACAATGAAATTTCAATAAAATAAATAAATAGTTTACATTTTAAATCAAGTTTCGATTGAGCTACACCATGTTTTAAATATAGTAGCGATGAAACTTCTGTGCCGTTGACCTTGGGCAGACACGCAGCGAATCGGGTTTTGCTTGTGAATAAATATGAAAAGGAAAGAAAAATTATCACATGATTTACCCGGTCGGCTGTGAATCTGAGGCATGCAGCATGAGCTTTGAGTGGAATGCCTAAAGAGCACCTCATGCTCTCTGATACTCCACACGGTGGAGGGACATATTCAAAACTTAGCGCAAGACTGACAAATTTGCAATACTGCGCATGACTGTCAACCAAGGATGTTCTTACTGTTAGCTTAGGTTCACTACCTGGCAGCCGAACGACATCGTATCCAAGCTTCACCGACACTGAAGTTTCGTCGCTACTATACACAGTGGTGGCGTAAGACAGTCTGGGGCCGGGCCAAGGAATGCCGAATCTAAGGGAGGGGCAAAAGGGGCAATCGGCACGTTTAGGGGCGGCAAACAGCTAAAAATAAACGCTCCTAGAAAAGGAAATAAAACTGCCTATTAGATTGAAATTGACCTAAACGTGTTCAAAATTTCAGTACCGACTGGTTTAGATATTTTTTTATGTTATTCCATACAACCTACCTTCATCTTTAAAATTCAAAATCGCGATTCAAGTCGGATAGGCAGGGAGTTAGTAATAGCGATGCCATGACAGACTCCAGATATGAAAACAGACTACGTGATGCGAGACAATGTTGTGGTCGTCGCGTCGCGTCGGTCGGTGGTGTTGTTTGGCTAAAAGAAATGATGGAAAGGGCAGCAAAAGGGCGGTAGTAAAGGCGGCAAATTTTTACTTTGCTCCCATAGGACAATTTCTAGGTCTAGCACTGGAGCCAAGTGAACTCAATTGACGCCGGTTAGCGAACTCAATCCTGAGCGCACACAGCTACTGTTGGTCGTAATATCTTATTTTCCGTATTTCGAGCCACGCGAGAAGAATGGGGCTCTACGGGGCTCACGTGCCAAGACATATCTTCTCGCTCACTCGCCGTAAACTGTATATGAGAAGGTTTTTCAGATTGCCAAGAGCCACGCTTATCAGTCATTACAGTCAAGCGCACAAGTAAGAGTCCTGAAACGGGATAGCTATTGCATTACCGACCAGCATTGAGGTGCTCCATTAATTAATCTCAACAAGCGATTAATCACCTGTGTCGGCGACCGGCAGAGGCCTTCGGCAGGTGGGGCCCGGGGCAAGGGCACCGCTAGCCCCCATTTATGCCGCAACTGACTATACATATGTACTATAATTATTTTAATGAATATTGTAAGTTTAAAAGCAGATTAAGTTTGATGTTGGTATTAAATTAATGCTACGATTTGAAGAAATTGCAAAAAGTAATGTATGGATAGAGTAGTAGTAGTAGTAGCACAACTGCTAATGTTGCCAAGATATTTTATTCATCCTGTACAAGCTCAGAAAATCGGCAAATGTTCTATATTTTTAGTTGACGTTTCGTAATTCGCTTGGTTTATTCCTAAACTACTGACTTGCCTACCCGTTGACTTGGAGTGAATAAAACATGTCGAAGTTGTACTACTACCGCTAATACTACAACAAAAACAATAATGACAGATACTACTACTACTACTACTACTACACTACTACTAATACTACTACTACTACATCTACTGCAACTTCTACTACTACTGCTGCGACTAATACTACCACTACTATAATGAATGTTACTACGAGTACTACTACTAAAACTACTACCAGTAAATCTGCTAATACTATCACTAATATTACTAATGCTTCTATTACTATCATTAGTAGTATAGTTTTTTTTAAATTTTAATTAAATTACTATTTCTGATTTGCAACGATCAACATTTGAAAAAATACGTTTATGTCATTTGATTGTTGTTTAACCTTTTTTTCTAATTCTATATATTTATATATTTTAAATTATGTACATTATTTATTTTTAAATTAAAAATGTTTTATAACATGTAAGTAAGTTTTAACAATAGTTTCCAAGAAAAGATTATTATTTTCGTTTTAAACATAATTTCTGGCAAAGAAATTAATTTTTGCAAATTCGGAAGGCCACCATCACAATAACTGCAGATCGCCATCATCAAATATCTCTTAGAAATCATTGAAAAAGTCAGCATGAACTGCTTTTTCATTTGCCGCCAAATACATTAACAGGCCATCAGAACCGCCTGCCTCTTTCATCTCCATGTATGGTCGAGCTCCTTCAGGAAACATTTCATCTGCTAGTGCTACAATAAATCAAAATTACAGTAGGAAAATCTCATCTAATTCTTTGCCTTTGGGTATGGCTTCCTGGATTGAGGCTACATTACCTCTTTGAATTGCCATGCTTATTCTTTGAATAAGAAACGACTGGCGATTCTTTTCGACTGGCGATGTTTCCCGCCTGGATTGAGGAAAAAGGGAGGTTGGAAGGAAGGAGCGAACGTATCTGAGCAAGTGAAACCCCAAATTAACGGTTTGCCTCTCTTCCAAGGTAACAGAGTCATTCCATCTGGTCTTTTACCGTCTGTTCTGCTACATCCAATAGGTTCTCGTACTGCAGGAATGCCAGATGAGATTAGTGCTCTCATTATAATGTCATTACCATTCGAGTGACGAGGATGTCTACCTGCGCTTTTGCAACAAGAAAGGCCATGTAATCCTTTTTTATTTACTTCACTTAGTTGTTGTTGTTTTAAATTAAAAATGGAAAAAATATTTTCATTGTTGTAAAAATGGATTGACTGTGTTTTTGATGGTACATTTTCTCGACTCCTGCTCTATATGTATAGACAAATTAATGTCCTTAAAGCCTTGAGGTGACCATAGAGTACCTTCATACCAAAAACTATTAATGTGGTTTAGTGGTTTTTGTGTCTATTAATGACGTACTTTTTTTTTACTTTCAATTTTATTCTACAGAATAGACGAGAACAAATTTTCTCTCATTCAAATTGACTCGTTCCAAGGCAATGTAACTCTTTTATTCGTGACTACAAAATCCTTTCCCTTCTTTCGACACTCCATTCTCGGCACCGACCCGCATCCCTTTTGGTTTCCTTGTAAGCACACTGTCCTCCGAGTCAGTCCAGCGTTGTTAGAAGAAAAAGTGGCTTTCACAGAGAGCGAAAGAAAGAGGAAATTGTGCAGGAGGAGGAGAAGCTTTACGTTGCTTGATTCCCTTTCGCCATTGCAACACACTTAGTAGCAGTAAGTAAGGATCCTTGTTCTCATTTGTGAAGTGTCGACGCTTACTTCGCCCGAGCTTCTCGCGACACGCTGTATCGACTTCAATGCCATCTGGAAAGCGATGCTTCAACTACTACCACCACAGAGTCACGAGAGGACATGAAAATAGTTGAAGCTGGATAAAAAAATAGCATAAAAAGAGATTTTTTCGTTTAGACGTCTCTTTTCTTTGTCATTTTTCTCTCTCAAGAAACGGTGATCTACATCGTAAACAAAACTCTTTTTGTTTTCACAAGTAAGAGAACATCCCTGTACTTTTATCAGATTATAATTAGATTTGAATAACTAAAAGTGAGGCGGTTCACTACTACTTTAGTTTTGGAATTTTGAAATGACTTCAATTGGAATATTTTTACTCTCATTTATGTCTTTTAAAAGTGAAGATTAAATTTTGTTTTTAACAAATACTTTTTATTTTGAATAGATGTGTTTTAGAACTATATAGATATTTTAAACTAGAACTAAATGAAAATATTATTCCAGCCTCCGAGGTCTAGTGGTTACAGGCTCTCAGATCATGTAAGTATTAGACAGAGAGTGTGGGTTCGAGTGCCCTCACACAAGATATTCTAACTGAGATAAAATACTATCTTCAATTCCACCAGGCAAATGCTGTGGCTGTACCTTAACCTTTGACTGTAAATTTTATTTCTTTTTATAATTTTCGTAATTTATGGGTCATTTTTGTCCTATTCTATTACATTTGACACCGTGGCACGAACAAACAGGAAATGTGTTAATACTCGTATGCGTGTAGGAAAAGTGGGCGAGTGACATATATGTCCCACTGGTAGTATATGAGCCACAGAAAACTATGTAGAGACATACTGGACTTATCTACAATTAATTATATTCGAATATTGTTTCCATTCAAGCGTAATACCAGAGGAACAGAAAGACAATTTGTTTTCAGTTGCATCCTGCAAACATCCTGTGGGACACATACGACCCGATGGTAGTAAAAGGGTAATGTGGTACACATATATCTCACTAGTTGTCATTCAGCAACTTAAACATTCTCAGGTATATGTACAAGTAAGGGCTCATTTTCATGAAAGCTTGCGTTGCTTGCTTTGCTCGTGATTTCGGTGAATAACTAATTGAAACACTTGGTGTTTTGTGGTGTAGCTTTATTACGTAGTGTAACACGTGTTTCAATTGGTTATTCATCCAAATCGCAAGTAAGGCAAGCAACGCAAGCGTGTTTGAAAATCCGCCCTAACTCTGTGCGAAGATAGTTTTTAATAAAGCTTAGAACCAAAGAGAAATGCATTGCAATATGCAGATTTTGGTCTAATGGTTTATTGCAGACATCTTGTGGGACGTACATCCCGTTGGGAGTCAAGGTCTTTAAATACAGGCCAGGTCCTATATCAAAATATAAATATTATTCTACTTTTTGGAAACTCATTTTTTTATTCTCTTTTCATTTTACTTCCGTCTGCAACGCAGTCGATGTATGTGGCTGTCTTAAAAGTGAAGACTCTCGAAATGGGAAGTATTTTTCATTTTTTATTATATTTTTCCTCCTCCATTTCAAGAACTCGCAACAGTTTCTCTATAAACCCGGTACCTTACAATATGTCTGACCCAAGTTTTAAGTATAGAATTGATTTGTTTTACGTGAGAAAGGCAGATAAAAATATGCTTATAAGAAAGAAATCTAATAGTGAAAACTCGCGGTTTCCCTTCAGACATAGACAACACTCCTTACTTCAGTATAAGGTGGGTTGCATTCATGAAAGGCGTACGATCAGCTACAAGGTTTGAATGATGCAATGAATTAAGAGGTAAAAATATCTCATACACTTGCGATTTACGCTTTTCAGGTAAAATACAAGAGGCATTCAGAAATGAAAATAATTATCTCTAGTTTTTGAATGAAATGTATATTTGAAGCTACGTGCGTAAATACACCCAGTTACTTCAAGGTGAAATAGGATTATAGCTTTTATTAAAAAAAAAAAAAGATTTACACTATTTCAGCAATTACACTAAAGAGTAGAAAAAGAATGTGAATCTTGATGTCCAGACAAGTATGTGCTTTAATAGTATTACATTAGTTTCAACGCGAAAAAAACATTTTGTCAATGTGAAACTGTTTCAGGGCACTATACTAGAAACATTCGAGCAGTCCAGAAGTAAAACAAGTGAACTCTGCAATTCTATTAACAAATGGAAAGGCTCCAAGGGTTCCTTGATGGACACATTTTAATTGATCCTTCAGAATATTTTAGCTCGATGCTCAGAGAGCATGTGCTTATGTTATGCCTTTAACTAAATTTTCTTTAGCCGCCATTGTGAATTATCACGCACGCGCGAACCCATTGCACCCGATACTCTCCCCATATGGCAACATTATGACATTTTATTCACCTTCGTAATTTTAGGACCCACTGTAACGATCAAGGCAGTGACTCTGAGCTAGTCTAGATAAATATTTCCAACATCTCAACATTTCATTATGATTCATGAGATACTTTTACACATACAGACGGACGAACAAAGCTGGGATATAAGTTTCCGCAATGTTAGCAATACTAACAAGAGACCTAAAGGTTGTAATGAATACTTTACAATAAATGATACTTTCCTTAAAATAAACGTATTCTCATTGCTTAATGTAAACTTCACCATGTTAAGGTGGGATTATTATTTTCTTTCATGTATTGAATAATGTTTTCTTTGAAGTTTACAGTTCCTCAAGTTAATAGCGTCGCGTGTCACTACTAGACATGCTGATATACATACAGTATTCCTGAAGCTATGCCAACTTTTATTTGTTACTGTCAAAAAACACCGTGCGTTATGTAGAGGGATTCTCTGTAAGTTAAATAAACCTTAATTATTTAACACTGCACGATTTTTTTAAAAATCTGCTAAATTAAACATCTCAACAACATCCTAGAATTCCACGTTTCCCCTACCACCAGCAGAGACCCCAGAATTACTCTATAGAGTACATAGAAGTTTTTTTTATATTCTAGTGATTGAACTGTATTATAATAACGTTTAGGCATCTTTTGCTCAGACTGTGATAGTGTAAGGACCTGGTTTGAAGGTACTGTTCCGGTATTATCCTAGTATGATTGAGAAGCTCTGGAGAAATTTCAGTCAAGATGGCCGGCCTCTGGGTTCGAACTCAGAAACTTCCAATTGCTAATCTAAAGCTCTTAAAAGTGATCCACGGTCGCTTGATGCTGTTCTATACTAGGTCTATATTAGTTCGAATACATGGCAACCCGAATCAACCAAACGGTTCGTTTTAGGCTGCAGCAGCATGTTCTGTGAGGTATTATACAACTGCTCTGACCATCTGTTGACAACTTTCAACTCAGGATCTACTAGGGCTAGGGAACTGGTTGAGGTGTCATTGGAATGGTCTCGGGAAGGCAAGTTCAAACCCGTATCGTTCATCCAGATCTCAGGGATAAATGCCGAGATACCTGGGTCTGGACAATTTTCAACTAAGGAACTAATGGGGATATGAAGGTGATTGAGGTGTCATCGGAAACGTCTTGGGGAGACGAGTTCATACCGGTATAGATCACCAGATTCGAGGAGGGGCAATTTTCAACTAGGGAACTACCAGATCTAGGATAATAGTTGAGGTCACGTGTTGCCCCAATTTTTCCAACGGGACATTCATCATCCAAATAGCATGGATGAAGGGGCGGTAGCATATGTGCATTGCACTGGGCTCTTCCTCTCTTGTTAACTAAAAGGGTTGTATGTTGAATGTTTTAGTATTTCATTCAAAGTGCCTTTCTGTCAGAACTAATCGTGTAACGTAACTATGTCATGTAGTTTTTCTTGTTGCTGCTTCTCAAGGATTCATATCAAACAATCAGCGAAGGCTTCCATCAGTTTACAAGAATTGTGATCAAGATTACGTTAACAATACTAGCAGGAGGAAACACGGAGGAGAATGAGAAGTTCTGAAGAAAAGCCAATAGAAAAAGAAAGAAAGGGTTGTGATGAATAATGACGTTGCATGTGCATATATCAGCAAGTGTTAGTGCGTGTATGAGTTTTCCTTATTATTGTACACAACTTCAATAACTGCGAAAGAAAAGGGGAAAAAAGGAAAAGAGTTACTTGTAAGTACATGATGTGACCTCGCGGAAGGAATTGCTTTCTTGCCAGCGACACGCACCTCGGATTGAAGTAATGAGTACAGTTCGTGACATATGTCCCTTTCTCTTTCTCTCTCTCTCTCTCAAAGTATCTCATAAGCCTTTTCTTTACATTTAAAGTATTTTGTACGTTAACTTCAAACATGTGACCCTACAAGATTCA
>JAGDQP010050273.1:0-14286 GCA_022664845.1 Lepisma saccharinum | reverse complement strand
GTCCCAAGAAGATTGAGAGCTATTGACATCCAAAAGAGGAGAATTTAATCCACTTAACGTAGACCATTTTGCTGAACAATCTTAAATAGAGGCGTCCGGGTCGAGGCAAAGGCCCAGTGGAAGGATCGACTCAACGAGACGACGAGAACCATGGAAAGACGCTAAAAAGGACGGAATCGCCAAATCCATGGCCCGACGAATGCCAAGTTCACCTGACCGAACGGGTAGGGTAGCCTGTAACCAAGCCTTGCCACTCAAAGAACAATTAAGGATCGATTCGAGGCCTGCCTGTAAAACACAATCGTAACTCTGTAAAAAGGACTCTTCCCGCCAAGAAGGAGAACAACGTAAAAAGTACATTAATCGGGGGATGGAAAAGCACGAAGTAGATAGAATGCTGAATGTGCTGAAATCGAAGATAAGCGGGAAAAGAAAAATTCAAGCTTAGAAATCTTCTCAATCAGTAGACTGCGTAGGGCCTCGGTAGAGATGGCGGAGCCAAGTAGATATGCTGAAGCAGAAGTCATAAATCGTATTCCAGGAGCCAAGTCCATGAATCTTGAATAAAGAGCATCGTTCTAGTCTCGCGGAACATTTAGAAAACTAACTTCGCACTTCGAAAAATTCAGATGTAAGCCAATTTCTGAAGATGCATCCCGAATGTTAAGTAAGGTAGAAAGAACTAGGTCTGGATCGTCCGCGATAGTGCCATCATCTAATACTATAAGTTCAATTCGGTTGTTATAGAATTGACAATAGATTGTAGTGTAATTGCAAAAAGAGCAGGTTAAGATAAAATGATGTCATCACCCAGAAAGAGATCACTTGCGAAAATCAAGCTTTACGACGGCTTTTGGACGAGGATGATGAGATGAAAAGTAAATACGAGCGGCATGGACAGCAGCCTCGGCACCGTAAGGAACACATACTCCTAATTGGTGAGGGGATAGAAAAGATAATCAGAACTTCACAGTAAGTAAGGAAGTTACACACGTGAAAAATTCCAAAATGAAATGAATCCTTTGGTGGACCATCACAAGCGTGATGGAAGTGGGATATCTAATGATAGCAATACGGCACGAAGATTTTTCCAAGATCTAAGTCTGTCAGCAGCAATTACTGGGATTGAGAGGATTGGCGTTGTGCTGGGAGTTACTTCTTGCGGATTTGACATCAATGTTCCTGCATTTGATGAGTATAAAGTATCCATGGTCTACATGCCTGCCTCTGTGCATAATATTATGCTTCATGTTCCTTCAATAATTTCTGCTGCATTACTTCCCATTGGATAATTAAGCAATGAAGCTCAGCAAGCACGAAATAAAGACTTGAGATTCAGGCAGCATTATTCTAGGAAAATGTCAAAATATGCTACAAACGAAGATCTGCTTTTTAACTTACTACATCAGACCCTGTCATTTCTTCAATAAGACCTCTGAAGGGAAAGAGAAGCAATCTTTCAGCAGCAATGGTGGAGTCTTCTCAAATGACAGCAGCAGAAGGGAGTTGCAGCGATGAAAATGACGGTGAAGACAGTAGTAGTGATAGTGAGTGAATCAGCACCCATTCAACTCTGATAGTGAGATCATGATGATACGTGTGATTAACTTGTGTCAATTCAATAACATTGTAATCATGACTCATATTTCTAACACAGAGTTTTTGAAATTCATTTATGATAACATTGTTAAATGTTTTCTCCGTATAAAGAGCTCCAAAAGTATTCAGAAAGCATTGTATTTAAATGAGAATCTTATTTTTGGACTAAAAAGTAATAACTTCATGTAATACCACGATATCACCCTGAACCTATTCAGATTGCGAACAAATATATCGTATTTATAAGAAAATATTTACTTACATAAAGCACGCCTATAATTGGTTCCTCATAAAATATACATTTGAAAATTATACGATAAGCAATTTTATTTAGATGGAACAAAACCGTATTTATCTCAGCATTAGATTCTCCCACCGTAATGCATTATATGAGGTTTTCAACAAGTGTGAATCGATTGAATATACATTTATGGAGCACAATTTTTTTGTGTGCGAGTCTCAATAAAAATTTCATTATTTTGAATGTTTATTTGTAAGAAAACTATCTATTAAATAATTTCCTGCTGTCCTAAAATAATGAATAAAGTCTTTTTCTAAAGTAGCACGAATATAAAAATATTCTCTCCGCTGTTCATTTTTTTACGGAAATTTTACATCACTAATTACGATAATGAAAATTATTCGATAATTACGAAGTTATTATTATGGATCAAATTCGCGTTGTAACAATGTTTTTTAATACATTTTACTGCTGATCCTAATAAGTATGATATTAACCATGAAACAGAAAGAAACACGATATTTACAGAGATAAACATGTAAAGACATAGATATCCATCTTGAGTATGTATCGAAAAATACCTTAGTATTTCTCTAAAAAAAACTTGGGTGGTTTACATCGCTATGAATGATGCTTAAAATATTATTTATCTGTATTTGTAATATTATACTATTACTGAGAAACTTGCTTTTATCAGACTTAAGAGACACGTACGAAATATTAAATGGTGACGTCATTTAAATTCTGTTTGCTGTACGTGCTTCAATTTACGTTTTAGAACGACTTCAAAGGAATATAAATTTATAGAGAAGAGAGGAAACCTTCATTTGCTGATACCTCTTAATTTTGATTCCATACATGAATCATTTTGATGTTACCGCCCATACAATTCATTTTATCTATCTATGAATCATTTTAAAAAGTTTTAGTAGATTTTTAAAGTAACATTCTGTTATCATTTTTAATGTAAGTTTAATTCAAGTAGAGTCTTTTTAATTCTGAATGAGAAATAGTTGTCTGTTTTCAGTTTATTTCGAACCAATCAGTAAAACCTAAACTATTTTTAAATGGAATGATCAGTTTCAGTTGTATTTTGTTGATACAAATTGTTTAGCATTTTATTTTCAGATAAGATTTTAAATTGACCAAAGAGAATGGAGTTGGAGGACGTGGACCTGAAGAGTAGTATTAAAGAAGATACTTCTTGGTTAGAACAAAAAGCTTTGAGTCACCAGCTCGGAAAATTTACCGACTTCGGAAATACAGAGCGTATTGCGCTTAGTTGTAACTTACTTAACTTCAGATTTATGCACGTAGCGAAATTTGAAAATACCAAGTTTCTTGATGTAGTCACCGGTTCAGAGGATGTTGGTCCTTTAAATATTGACGTAAAAGATGAAGACGAAAAATGCCCTCAATTTATTCCCATTGCATCGAAAGATGGAGAGAATTCATGAGAAGTCACTCGATGTGACAGGTCTGTGTTCAACTAGAAGCACATGCAGCTCTCAACAAAAAGTTCAGACTACTCTTTCAATTTGCAGGTATGTTTCACTCTTCATATATGTAGCCTTGATTGTTGTTATTTTGTAAATAATTATGATTTTACTTTAATTATTCCCTTGTCTATAGAACAACGTAGTGTCATACATGAATTTATTAGTTATTTTTTCCTAATAATAATTTGTTTGAATAATTTGTTCTATAAATAAATTTGCTAGGAATGTAATATCTCAGAATTAGAGGCAGGTTAGTTGCTGATAGCCAATCATTATCGTCGATGTTTGGCTAATAATATTTTCTACTTATTTTAAAGTAACTGATTCATACGCCTTGTATTATTGAAACACTGCGATTTAGATTTTGTAACAACAATGTTACAATCCTGGGTATCACAAAGTTTCTACCAAAGAGGTGCTAGTATCATATCTTAATTTAGTACAGAACGCATTTCTATAACTCAGTTTTATTGTTCTTTTTGTAACCAGTTATTGTAATTATAATCAATTTCTATACCACAGTATAAACCGGTGAATAATGCTGGACCAGCTTTGTGACCTTAGGTTTTATTTCTATATATGAGGTATTTTAATTAACGTAAGAAATTATTAGGCCAAATTTTGCCTATTTGGCAGTGAAATATTTTCAGGGACGGAAGAAATGTTAGTACAGATATTTTGAGAATCTTTAGAAATCCAAAAAGATCAAGGACCAGCAAAAATAAAATCGTGTTTGGTAGGTAATTGACATTATTATCATCGCACGTTATTTCCAAGAAGGGCCTTCAAGTGTAAAGCCCACAGAACACTTAACAATCTAGCTATCGTATTATAATAACATATTTGTGTCACTTTAAGGTTATAAAGTATCAATAACTGCGTTATTTGTGCATGTTATTGGGCAGGCATTACAGCACGTTAAGGATGACCTTGAAAAGGTACTTTTGAAAAAAATTGGGACGCGAATATTTTTAGTTTATTTTTGGAGAATTCTGTTTAATGAATTAGAAAAGTAAAATAATTTTAACGTGGTTATGCTAATATATATTTAATGTGTTTCGTTAGATGCTTGTAATATGTATTTTGCGTAAAGGTTTCGGCTAACAAGTTCATCACCTACTGCGCTATTTCTTAATTACGATATCTCAATTCTTTTCAAGTTCGTATTACATTCTTAAACCATCTGTAGAAATATACTTCCAGTTATTGCTCCTATATTTGTTGGACATCGTAAATTACAAAAGGAATTTATTCTTCTTTTAAATGTTGCATGACATTTTACTAAGTTTCCGTTTCAAGACGGGCTTTCTTTTCTTAAATGCTTCAAGTCAAATTGCTAATACACACAGGTTTAAGAACATTTGCTAATAGACACAGGTTTAAGAAAATTTATGTGTGACCGCTGTGCTAAGTCATTTGCTCGAAAAAGTGATATAAGGGAACATTTGCTAAAACACTTAGATTTAAGAGAATATACCTGTAACCAGTGTGGTAAGTCATTTGCTGGAAAAAGGGCTCTAAGCAGTCATATGTTAACACACTCAGGGTTACGTGAATATTCCTGTGACCAGTGTGGGAAGTCATTTGCTCGAAAATGTCACCTAAACAGGCATTTGCTAACACACTCAGGTTTAAGAGAATATTCCTGTGATCACTGTAGGAAGCCATTTGCTCGATAACGTGTTCTAAACAGGCATTTCCTAACACACCCAAGTATAGGAGAATATATCTGTGACAACTGTGGTAAGTCGTTTGCTCGAAAAAATGTACTACACAGGCATTTGCTAACACAAACTGGCTTAAGAGAATACATGTGTGATCACTGTGGCAAGTCAATTCTCCGATAAATCGCCTAACCAGGTATTTGCAAACACACTCAGGTTTAAGAGAATACTTCTGACATCACTGTGGTAAGTCATTTGCTCGAAAACGTGATCTAAACACTCATTTCCTAACACACTCAGGTGTAAGAGGATATACGTAAGACCACTGTGGTAATTCATTTGCTAAAAAAAATACGATCTAAAAAATCATCTGCTGACGCACTCAAGTTTGAGAGGATATTCCTGTCACCACTGTGGTAATTCATTTAATCAAAAGGGTAACCTAAGAAGACATTTTAAAATTCACTTATGTATGAAATCACAGCCATGTTGTCAGGGGAAAATTATTTGGCGGAAAAGTCACTTTAGTGAACATACGCAAGACATATCGGGACAGGTGCCTTAGTGGCAGAGCGCTCACTTCTGTTGCGTGCGGTCGTCGGTTTGATACATGCTATTGCCCTGTGGGCTTTTGTGGTGGACAAACAGCACGCATGTAGGTCTTTTCGGGGTTCGCCAGATTCCTGCCTATTCTTTAATTGCACCACTTCATTCCAGGGTAATTCCACATCAATTCAACACACCTCTATAACACTATATCAGATTTCTGTGATTTTTGTTTATTGATTGTACCTGTGGAATATGTAAAAAATATTTTTATTTTCAGACAGTGGTTACCTATTAGCGTTCAAAAAATAAAAAGGTTCGAATTTTTAGTATTTTTAATTTACAAATTTTCTTATTACTCATGAATGGTTGGTGCTAAGAAGCTCAGGGTGGACTCTAGTTAGAAGCTTTCGTTTGAAATGTCACTTGATGGGGTCACACACCACTTTCTTTCAAGAAGAGTACCCCGAAATTTTCAACATCGATTCTCAAATTTTCAACATCTATTCTCGAATTTTCACATCTGGATTTTAAAATTCTTATATATTGCTGATACTTCCTTACAACTACTTTGTAAATTATAATTTGGACGATTTCACGAGATGAAAAATATTTTATTTGTATGCCTGGGAAGGAGAAAGCCTTTATAATTCGCATTAAGAATTTCAATTGTATTTATATCTACAGCATTACGCCTTTGTGGCTCAGACTGAGATAGGAAAAAGTAGGCCCGAGCTAAGGTTAAAGGTACAATCCCGATATTTGCCTGGTTTGAGAAAAATTCCTTGGTCCGCTTTAGAAATATTTTGTACGAACATATATAATAGGAGGAAATGGATCCGGTCCCTGATAACATTGGGACCAAGTACAAGAAGTATGGAATCTGACCAAGATTCATTTAATTTAAATTGAAACTGAGGACTCCCGACTGGTTAATAAAACCTAATTCCCGATTTGGTTCTTAAAACCGGTAATATGGATCGTTGAATTGTGTGCCCTGATCTGAATATAACCGGGTAGAAAGATTCAAATCCTGGAACAGGGTACAAGATTCAAATCAGGGCATCACATTCGACGATTCGGATTCGTAGGACAAGATCCGGATTCTTGGTTCGAAGATTCGGATTCGGCTTCTTGGTTCGAGAAATCTGATTTATTTCATTAGTATCAATTTCCAAGACACGAATCCTGATTCCTATTTTAAGATTCGGTTAACCGGTTCTAATTTTATCAGTAGGGTTCGAAATATGAACTTACAGATTTTCCTCAGTCACAGCAGGCAAATGGAATGACACATTCAACATATGCCCTGGCCGATACCTTCCCGAATCCTTTCCTATCCTCTATCCCGACCTGAGCCTCAGATGCCTTATGGCTATAAATAAATTAAGTTCATTTTTAAATTTGATGAAAGGTCATCTTTTTCCAGGATGTTTGAGAACAATGCCTTCCAACATTAATTATTGCCAAATAAATCCGCTGTAACTATTGTTGAATTCACACATTTCTTAGCTATACAAATCGATAATAAAAGTCAAATAGGCGTAATTTACTCAGACTTTTCAAATGCTTTGATGTAATTAATGATTACATCGTACTTAGCAACCTTGTAACTGTCAACTTTTCATAGAAATTTCGCCCAACTGATAGCATCTTATTTATGTCACCATAAATACTGTGGTTTTACAAAAATATTATAACTGATGAATATGTTATAAATTCTGGAGTGCCACAGAGATCGAATCTTGGACATCTATTCTTATTTGAAGATGACTGGTCTGCTGTTATAACTTCCTGCACATACTTCTGTTTGCAGATAATTAAAAATATACTGTAGTATTTCCTGCGAATGGGACGCGGTCTCCTTACAAAACGATTTTAATGCCGTATCCAGTTGGTGTAAAACAAACATGCTATTATTAAACAATAAAAAATGTAATGTAACGTGTTACTCGAGAAAAACAAACTATTTGAAATTCAAATACAATTTAATCGCCCTTTGATAGTTCGAGTCTATTCTATTATTGATCTTGGTGTAACCATTAAATCTAAACTGCTATTCAACATGTAAATAAATCGTCTTGTTGGCGAAGTTTTCAGGAATCTTGAGTTTGTAATGAGACTAGCAAGCGAGTTCTCGAATATTGGTGTGCTAAAATTTATATATAGGGTATGTCAGATCAAAGAATACCCAGCAATAATATAGGATCCTAATACACATAACTCTCTGCTCATTGAAATTATACATTCCAAATTTGTACGATTTTTGACATACAAAGAAATAGGAATATATCCTAACTTTGAAAAGTACTTACAGCTGGTAAAAAGTACATGTTACAAGCTCTTGAAAACAGAAGATTTAATTTTCTCTTAACTCTCCTACACATACTCTTATACAGTAAAATCCATTTAGAATGCTTATTTTCTGAATCGTTAGTGTATGTACTGCAGAGTGTAACTCGACCGCTTAATGCTTTCTTCCACTCGTCCCTTGTAAGAATGTGCTCATTCGTAATGAATGCCCACAGATTGGTATATTTAACATAAATATAAGTGAATTCCATTCTTATTTAAAATAATTAATTTTTATGTAGAATATTTTCCCACGCAGCTCCAAATATCTACAGGGTGCGGCAGGTATTTGAGAATTAATTCAGGTTAAAGCTTTAACCGAATCTTAAAATAGGAATCAGGATTCGTGTCTTGGAAATTGATACTGATGAAATAAATCAATTCTTCGAACCAAGAAGCCGAATCCGAATCTTCGAACCAAGAAACCGAATCCGAATCTTCGAACCAAGAATCCGGATCTTGTCCTGCGAATCCGAATCGTCGAATGTGATGCCCTGATTTGAATCTTGTACCCTGTTCCAGGATTTGAATCTTTCTACCCGGTTATATTCAGATCAGAGCACACAATTCAACCAGTTTTAAGAACCAAATCGGGAATTAGGTTTTATTAACCAGTCGGGAGTCCTCAGTTTCAGTTTAAATTAAATGAATCTTGGTCAGATTCCATAATTTATAAAGTGACTCTCTATGAGAGTGAGCCGTATGATTTTCTTTTTAATTAGTCGTTCGAACCTGAGGTTTTGTAACATATCTTATATAAGAACCAGCGGTGGCCGAGAAGATAGCATTAGGAAGTCAATCAATTACCGAATTCCAGAATTTCGAGATTTCGGAATTGTAGAAAGTGAAAATATGATAATCAAAAATGTGAAACATAACATAAAAACTTGACAGGTTGTAGGAAATAAATCATATCAATCCGCACTTCCACTAATTGAGTAATGGAAGTAAATTCGAAAAATTTAATTGCCATTTTCTTTTTAAGTGTGTTCGAATATTCGCTACATCGAGACTCCGAGGTTTTCATCTGATATGAGTATCATTGTCATCGAACACCGGAAATTTAAGTTATATTTCTTCAGAATGGGCTTATAGGTGTGTTCATGTTAGCTCAGTGGTAGAGCGCGGGATTCCTACTCGTCAGGTCTTGAGTTCGAATACAAGAGATACCTTTTTTATTAGTAGAATTCCACAATATATATATATATAACTTCAGAAAAAATCCTACACCTATTATTTGTCGGAACCAAAAAAATCGTATGTATATGTGTGTAAATTAATGTGCAAAAATTATTCGTAAATATAAGTTCCTTAACCAAACATATAAATTATGTAAAATGTGCGTTTGGCAAGGTTTCGGCCAGGGCCTATGTTGAAAGTGCTATCACTGCATTTGCCTGCTGTGACTTAAGGAAAACCCTGGAAAAATTTCAGTCAAGATGGTCGGTCGCTGGGATAGAACCCACGACTTCTGGAAAGCTACGCCAGCTTTCTACCACAGCTACGACGACTCGGTAATTCTCCTATGTTGTTCGAATTGATCTTTCTATGGTATGTTTGACATCTAATGAGTTTAGATCATATGGGTATTCAAAGTACATAATCTCAAGTTTCTTTGGTACACGTGAAATGTATGAAAATTATCCTTATACGATTCCTAAAATTTTTACATTGGTTCTATACTATTATTTCTCACATTACTCCAAAATTGTGCTTTCAAGTCAGTGGTTATGAAAATATACATTTACATCGATTGCATTAACCAAAATTCTAACATATTGCTTGAAGTTACTTTCTGAGAAACTTTTTTCTTACTTTTGTTATATCAATAACATTTCCCACTTGTAGAAACTCTCGGATTATTCTCTAACCAACATTAACTTGAAGATTTTTTTGTATTCTTTATACAATAAGAGTTTCTTCTGCATGAACTCCTTTTATGTGTCTTCTTAAGTCACCTCTCTGAGAAAATTTTCTTCCACAATGTCGACATTCGTGAGGTTTTTCCCCAGTATGAGTTCTCATGTGTGCTTTTAAATGCCCTTTCTGAGAAAATTTTCTGTTACATTCTTGACACTTATAATTTTTCTCCCTTGTATGAATTTTCAGATGGTTTCTTAAATGATCCTTGCACAAAAATTTTCTTTCACACTCTTCACATTTATGGAGATCTTCCCCTGTATGAATTCTCATATGGAGTTTCAAAGTATGTTTATATGAAAATTTCTTGTTACATTCCTGACATTTATAAGCCTTTATTCCTGTGTGAATTCTTCTGTGTTTTCTCAACGTATATTTGCACGAAAATTCCCTTTCACATTCTTGACATCTATAAGGTTTTTCTCCTGTATGAATCTTCATATGCGATCTCAAATGACTTTTCTGAGAAAACTTCCTTTCGCATTGATCACATTTATAAGGTTTAACACCTGCATGAATTCTCAGGTGATTTTTCAAGTGATCTTTGCACGAAAAGTTTCTATTACATTCTTGGCATTCATAAAATACTTCTCCTGAATGAATTCGAACATGTTTCTTGAAGTACTTTTTATCTAAAAACTGTTTTTTACACTCCCTACATTCATATAACTGACGCGTGGAGTCACTCCCCACAGGCATTTCATTTTTACTTGTTTTGTAGGTACTTGTTTGATACTGTTGGCTGCATGAACCCTTCTCTACTGTATGAATATCCTGTAACTTACTAATTGTATCTTTCTGATAAAATATACTTTCCACGAACAAGTTCGCTTCTACGCTCTCTGGTGTCTCTTCGTTTAGGAAGATATTATGGGGCAGCCGTTGTTGGTAACTACTCGCCGTGTCGGTTACAATGTTTTCTGATTTAAATGTAAAAAGAGAGGAGTCTTCTAAAATATTTGGTGTGATATTGAAACAATGGCCATTCGGAGTTGCAGCTTCTTCAAATTTTGATACGGCTACGAATTCTGGTACTGGGTGCATAACATCCTGGAAGAAATTTAACATAAATCAGCATTGAAAGTGTTTTTTAAGACATCCAAGATTCAGTGTGTCTATTGAGAATACATAACGCCTATTGATCTAACAAAATTTGGCAAGTTTGTCAGAGAATATAGAAATTATAAGCGTTAAACATACTATAAAAATGATATCAAGTGTTATAGTTCCACAAACTTTTGATATTTAAGAACGTAAAAACTATATTTCAGATTACAAACTTACTTCAAAGGTCGTAGCAAACACGTGACCTGACCCTGAAATACACGAAGACAATAAATAAATTTAACAGATACAAGTAGGGCTTCCAGTGATGAAACATTAACATCAGCTATTATTAGGGTTGTTTCTTAACTATAGGAGAGTTGCTTTAATATTGTTGAGTACCCACTTGGTGGGATTGCTACCTGAAAAGAATCGAATGGATATTGCGAGCATACTCAAATGAGCACACTCAGGTAAGTGCGTGATAAGAAATCAAGAAATACACGTATTCGATAGCAGAAGTAGTATGGGGTCAATCACATGAGAAGCTCAATTACAGTCACGTAGGGAACTTGAGCTGTAATATCTGGTATGTGAGAAACAAACTTATACTGTGGGTTCAGTATGGATCTCATTTTCCTGAATCACGTTTTGCGGATTAAAGTTTCACTATCACGTTGTAAACCAAGAACAATAATAGTTATTTTAATTCAATTGCTACCGGTATATATCGTCACCTTAGAACCAGAAGTGGTTTCAGTATATTAGTGAAGAGAATAGATTTAGTTCTGTGACTGTGAGAGAAGGTGAAAAGTCAACATATTCGTAATTTTTTTTCTATAATGTAAGTTTGTCTAATTACTCAGAAGTGTATGTGCTTCTTGAAAGTGTGAAAACATTTTACTAGTGAAAGTGAAACGAAAATGTCCCTCCTTTTGCAGTACATGAGATATTTATTTAAACGAAACACATTTAGATATGGATGCTATGTAAAATATTATACACAAAGCTTGAGAATTAACTACCATATATTTTTTCTTTGCAAATTCACATTAATCACCCAAAATAAAAGACGCTTTATACGTATTACATTTTAAAAACACGTTTTATTCCTTACTCTAAAAATATTGATAATCATTATAATGGTCCAGGGCCTTTAAAACTGTTTAACCAAGAATGTCCATGCAAGATGCACCTCCTTAGAATGCTGGATCCAACATTCATCGATCCATCTTTTTATATATCATATTTGAACAAGGTTTGGAGAAAATAACTTAAATTCACAAAGTTAGGCATATTTACACAAAATTAGCAAAACGTTCTCAGTTGAGCAAGGAAAGTCCATATACTATGTCCAGTAAATTAGAAGTAGCGAGGAAACATACTTTTAGAACAATATCTAGGGGACTCTTTAGACGAATTTTTTAAAAAAATGAACAAAACATCAAGGAGTTTTGGAGTCGATAGCAAAATCTTTCAGGAAACTATTCATACCTTAAAGTAAGAACTTGTTTCGTTGCCTGGGGTCATCATTAAAGGCTTGCATATCAAGCGGTGGTACCTCAACTGGTAGAAATTTGGACTAGGAATCGGAACGCACCTGGAACGATCCCAGTGGCCACCAATTCTAGCTGTTTTTCGTTTTCTTCTGACACACCAGACAAAGGTCGTGATGGTACTTACAAACTAGGTCCTGGCCACTGAACATCCTTACCTAAACCTTTTTCTGGATGGCTACTTATCCACATCGTTGTTCAGTTATATATATGTACCGAGTGTCGATGAATAACACTGACTAACTTCGGGACGTGATTATTCATATAGAAAATCTTTTGAAGAATTATCGAAATAAACAATGGTAGGGAGCTAAAGGCGCTAGAAATTATTGCTAAATAGTCACAAATAACATTATATCGAAATATATAATTATATGAGTGGCGTCAGCTTAGTAAATCACAATGTAAATTGATTAATGTACATTAGAATGGATTTTTGTGTTCAGATGAAGTGGTTGCTCTTTCGGGATAGAGCAAATAAATATTAAGATTTATAACTTTAATGGAGATAAAGGAGTTTAGAGGAATACCTGGTACAGTAAACAAAGTTTAATACTGTCGTCAGAAAATAATAAGAAACGTTGACTTTTGTTTAAATTTAATTTCATGAAGTTATGAATAGTCTTATGTAAGACGAAGCTATTTCATAAATTAGATGGCTTGTTAGCATTATACTCGCATAACATTATCAATGAGAAGACAATTGTATGATTGCATTCAGTGCTTCCTGATCATTTCAAACTTAAATGTTTACAATGCGAATAAATATCTGCTAGTTCTATTCCCGCAATAAAAATGAGATCAATACAAAAGAAAAGATGACTGATTACTCTACACATGCTAATTTAGAATCATATTCTCTTACCTCCTTGAAAGTATCAATGATTTCAATCTTCTCCTCTTTCATTTCTGGTGGTTGCTGAGTGGCGCTGTAGTCGTCCGATTGTCCATTATTAGAAGCCATCATTTGTACTTTTCAATACATACACGGCTTGCACTTAATTTTCCTAACTTTGACTGTTAACACAATTGAAGTAGACATCATTTAATACCATTCCGCTGCTCATCCAGTATAAGAATCTCTCTCTAAAAACAAACAAAAAAAAACCGTATATGTGTCTATTGTCTTCAAATTCTTGTATTACTGATGGATAAGCCTATTTGAAAAGAGCCTCCGCTTGCAGAAACAAGAATCCGAACAAAAACACCAGAGGTGCAAAAAGTGAAGCCAAGTTCTTTAGCCCATAAAAGGTGTGAAATGGGAGACGGATGAGCCAAGTTCCTTGGTGACAGAATGTAACACTAACAAAGGAACTTGGCGCGAGGTGGCAAGGTTCATGATCCTCAAGCTATAAGGGTGGTGGGGATCCTAAAACCCACTACGTCCACCGCCACCAACCCTAAGGCTGTTGCCAGCTCGTGCCAAGTTCCTTTGTTCCTGTTACATTCTGTCACCAAGGAACTTGGCTCATCCGTCTCCTATTTCACACCTTTTTAGGGCTAAAGAACTTGGCTCCACTTTTTGCACCTCTGGTGTTTTTGTTCGGATTTCACAGCTTTTTGTACGTGTATAATATATATACTCGCTCGCTCGGCCTCGTTTAGGTCCTCGCCCCCGTAGCTGGCTGTGCCCCCAACTTCGAGTTTTTGGATACGAGCCCCTTTATCGTAACCACTCTCCAGGACACTGTGCCTCCATTTTGCAGATTTTTTCCCATACCCACCACCCGTGGGAATGAGATATTTATTGAAACATAGGGAAGCTTTGAAATATTTATTGTAACCTACTTGTGATGATACAGCAAATTTGCTTCCTGCTGGCGGCCCTAAAATCCACCACCACCAACCCTAAGGCTCGAACATCA
>JAGDQP010050271.1:4253-14287 GCA_022664845.1 Lepisma saccharinum | reverse complement strand
GGGGGGCGATTTGGTTTTGTATATAAAACAGTTAGTTTTCTTGTTTGATTTTACGGACGCATGTTCTGTAAAATTAGCAGAAAAATTGTAAAATAGAATTTATTCACGATGACAAGATTATGTATAGGTGCGAGAGACCTTTTAATCAATGAGATTTAAAATTGAAGAATTAAAAGTATATTAGAATAATTTTATAAATCTTCAACTTTGGAAGCCCCATCCAGGGTCTATACATAAGTGCGTTTGTACACAATTACGGCCGTGTCCGTGATATATTCTATTATGATAAATATGTTTGTGTTTTTTTACAGTTTTTCTGGGTATGTTGCAAAACATAATTTCAGTGTGGCTTGGTAAACAGATTGCAATTTTTACGTGTAAATTTACAAAACGATAAAAAAAAGTGTAGATGCCTTTTTCAAGTAAGAATGTTTGATTTATTCGTTGTTGGTTGTAAATTATATTTGTTCTTTTCTCGTTCTTTTTCCTAGATAACATAAATTTACATTCCTTGACGTCCCCAAATTACCAGGAAGTTGATGTTCGAGGACGATCAAATTCTTATTCTGACGTTCCAAAAACGGAGAGAAGCCAGTCTCTTCCTGTGAGTGGCAACCAAAAGAACGGACTTGTCGTCGGCAGAAAGGTACCAACGAGGGATGTTGGCGTAGGGTGTTGTGTTTTAACCCGCGATATAGGAATAACTCACTTAAGCCCGAAACTAAGATCTCTTGGAACTATGGTTGATGAAAAATTGACTCAATCTTCTTTACAACCTATCAGTGAAAAGAAATTAGAATTCAGTGGTATTAAAATTGAATCTATTGCCCCAGATGGATCTGGTTTTCCTCGTGATAACACATATGCAGATTTCGTGAAAACTTCTCCATTGTTGGCGAGGTTAAGTCAACCTCAAGCGGCACCTCCTGTTCTCACTTTCGACAATTCGACAAATACAGACAGAACAATTAAAAGGCATATTTCTATTAATACCGATCTCCGCATGAATTCATTGTATTCCTCTCGTGAACATGAAACAAGTATTAAGGAAGCTATCGCCGCACATCAAAGAGCTGCCCAATTTAATAAGCCAAAGCGAGTTGATTTTGGCGTTCAAGTTTCAGTTCAGGAACAAAGTTTCCCTACCATACCCGTCCTTCAAATAGTAGAAAGGAAAGATACAGGAATTCAAGCAGGTGCCGTTGAAGTAGTGAAGATCAAACGCGTGGATAGTGGTGTAAGTGCAAAACCTAGGTGTTGTGAAGTTGCCTGTGAAGCAAAGGCAAGAACGCGGGAAGTGGCTGTTGCTGAGTGTAGCGTCAATGATGTGCTTTGCGACAAGTGTAATGTGAAGAAGAGAACTGTTGGTGTTGGATATCATAGTATAACAGCTGTCTCGAGCGAAAACCTGTCACCGCAACCTCTTGGAATGACCAGAAGTAAGTCTTTTGAGTATTCCAAATCCCCATTGAAAAGCAGAACACGAACAGTAGGCTGTGGAACGGCAGACATGGTGCGAGGAATCGTTACGGGAACTAAGGCCACAGATACTTCAGATATTGCAGTTAAACTGAAAGATGTAAGTGTAAACACGATGAAACGGAAATTAGTTGATGCTGCAGTTGGGCATCAAATCAGAGTAAAGGATGCGGAAGTTATGGCTAAAGAGCCAACATCTCCAACGCGAGTATCGGCGCACGGAGGTAGTGTGCCACCTTCGCCTACCGATCCAAATCGACGCGTAACAGTTTGTGACAAATGCAATCGTACTATTCAGACAATGGCGAAGGATATAATAAAAGGGAAAACCGAAGGCTCCCCAAGCCACTTACAGCCATCTCGGATACCTCGTCCTACATCGTCCACTTCTCCATCAACTTCTTACTCCCACCCACCTCAAGTTCCTGCCAAGTCACCAGACGAGAAAAAGCGGTTCGTCAGACAGGAGACATACACGAAGATTTCGGCAGAAATTATTAGCGAAGCAAACCTGAAGTAAGTACCGTGAATTGTTACTTTTTATTTTAGTATTTTAATATTTAAAATTCCTGTGAGGTTCCGTTATATATCCAAATGTTGAGTATGTTTGTACCTATGTGGTATATCAGTGTGCTTTGCAATAATTATCCTGTATTTAAGATCATTCGTTTTCTCCAATAGTAAATAAATGCAGTTGAACGTGTTGAAACAACAATTTAAGATGTAAAAATTAAAATTCTGAATTATTTCAATTCTAGCAAGATTAAATTTAGCATTAAGGATCTTATCAATATTTCGACATGGGTCAGCGGTATGTAAAGGGGTGACATTGGTGATTTAAGGGATGAAGATATCAAATTTCAGTTTTTTACGGAAGTTATTTCCATATAGGAGATGCACGAAGGAATCTATTGTAGGTTGAGTCGCGGGGAAATCCGTAGTTATTTTTTCACATCTTTATAGAATAATTTGAGTCATCGCACACTTTCGGGTAATAGAAAAATAGAAATTGGTAGAACGTTGGCTTTGCATTCGGAAGTTCGCGCATAGCATCCGCTCATCTTACCAGGTTTTACCGGACTTCCCGCGGTAGTACCAGACAAATGCTGGGATGGTACTCTGAATAAGGCCAGTGATGATTACACCAAATCTTTCCCTTTGGTATTATTGTTAAATATCCCATATAACGTTAATTGTCTCTGGGCTGTATTTGGAGTTTGTTAAATTAAAGATAATTTTGAAGAGGTGACATTTGACGTGATAGATTGCGGTACTAAATATTGTACTCATCACTGCAAAGTTTTGAGTTATTTCCCTGGTACTTGGGCATAGTGATTCATGAAGAGACCTTGAAAATAGAATCTCAGTTAAACTGCTATGTTACTATGGGAGACTTGTAATGTGAGTAAACTATATATGCGTGTTGCAGATACCAGTATTACAATTCAGATGGTTGAGTTTTGGAAGATCGTGGAATTCTGCCTTTTTGCGAAAGCATTTGATAGCGAAAAGTGCTATAATATGAAGTAGTAGTCTATAATATTAAGAGACAGCTGCAGTTATCCTCTTCAGGGCAATCAACTCTTCCAAACACTCACTTTTCATTGCAGTGTTACTCATTGGCTAACAAAGTGTAATTTACTTTGAAACCTGATGATAAACTGGAATTACTACTACACACGAAATATTGATGTAATATAGGCTCATACTGCATTCAGACATAATCTATGTGAGTCATTGAGTTTATTAACACATTGGTCTTGAATGCTAATTATTGAGATTTTAAGTAATATTTGATAACTTGCTCTCCGAATTTGTCCAAGAAAAGGAGAACGTGAATTCCCGGTCATGTACGTGGGATTTCTTGTAGACATATATCCTCCTCACTCGTATTTTTTTGCCTCCATAATTCAACTATTTAAGGATACACAAGAATTGTGCTGAGACAAGTCAATTACATACTATCACAATTTTTCTTGATCAATGCCGTCGCAACCTGTATTTTTACACCTAAAAAGTGCACTCCATTAAAATGGACAAGTTTTAAGTATAGACATTACGAAGTCGTCTACTTATTTGGAATGTCTGGATTGAAATGAAATATCGAATAAGTTAGAAACTACTTCGACTAGGTGTTTTGTTTACAGTTGGCTTACAGCATACTTCGAGGTAGCCCTGTTTTTATTTTACAGTGTGACGTTAAATATCATGTTGGTTTAGGGGAGTAGTATAGAATGAAGTTAGAACTAGTATAAATTCTGTGATACTATAGAATGAAGTTAGAACTTGGATAATTCTTTTAAAAAATGCAATAAACAATCAGTCCCATCAAATCTCTCAAGAGTGATTGGTTAAATGGAAGGTGGAAGACAGTTTATATCTCAACAGAAATTCCATTCTAGTGTTAATGTACAAGAGATAATTAGATTTATTCAATTCCTGTAACGTTGGCAGTGGAAATACGACATAGTAAAGCTATCCCCTGTGCGATACGCACGCGCCGTGAACGACACATGGGGGATGTGGAGGTAGCGCTCCACCAATTCTCGACCTACAGACCTGGTCAGTTCCACGCTCGACCGCCTTTACCTTCCCAAGGTGCCCAAGAGTACCTAGAACACTCTGGTACTCAATTTGATAGGATGCACCTCAGAGCGCCAGGCATGGGAACACTGCGAGAAAAGTCTCTAGCGTCCTGGCCGGGATTTGAACCCGTGCCGCCCGATTCGTAGTCGCCTGAGCCACGACGACTGTCTGCGACTCGCTGATTTCGTCATGGGAATGCGAACAGATAGGAATATTCATAACTCATCGCCCTGAGTCTAAGATGCCAAAAGACTATAAATAAATTCATAGCAAAATTTTTAAAGCACATTCAAAACTATGCATGAAAACACGGAGAAACATAACTAGCAGTTCAGGATTATCGTGTAAATTAGTTGTGAAACGATTTCTTTAGAACATGGCATTTATTAACTATGTGAACGTCGGTGTATGTAAATCAATGGAGAAATTAGTTTAAACTGTCATGTCGAGAAGTTTCAATGAAGATAAGTATGTTGAATACACGCCATTGATGTTGACAGAAGGCAGGATTATTAAATTGTTATCGCATTTCACTAAAGACAATTGAAAAATTGTTGATTTTTGTTTGTAGGTTAAGAGATTAAGCGTCTTGCTATCATCATGATCATCATATTCTGCCATTTTCTTTCCACATATCTCGGTCTGCTGCTATTCACATCCATGTAGCTCCTTGTGATCCATTATATTTAACAGGCCTGCCAAGTGTCAGCGTTTACGGCTGACATTAGCGTTATTCGAGGTTTGTCAGCACGCCGTATACATTTGCCAACTATTTTTTGTCGAACTTTTTAGCTTAATGTACTCTAATCTTCTTTCTCAAACTTTTTGATGTCAATTTGTCATTTTGAATCATAGACGACACTTCTTGAAATTGGTTTAAGTAGTGCATGTAGACTATTCTATATGGCAAATGAATCATGAGGAGCCTGAGCCAAAGATAATACAAGACAAGGTTCGATTTGTTATAAATTAAGGAGAGGGGGATCCTAAAACTATTGGTTGCTTGTAAGTTTTTCCTGCTACCCAAATGGGTAGTAAAACAAAGATTTTATCCTTAGTTGGAATTATATTCGGAATCTACAACAGACGGTGAAATCCTCAGACAACAGGGAAAATCATTGGCATGTCCCCTCCTCCTACGGCAAAGCAAACACTGCTATGAGGCCGTAAATAAATTCTAATTCAAGTAAATCATTATGAATAGGAATTTTGATGAAAAATGCTTAAAGAAAGCTAAATGTGGCACTGATAAATAGGGCGACAATAAAAGTAAATCTCACAAGTAAACGGCCTTGTTGTCTTCGAAGACAATAATTAAAATAGAAATTACGTGCAATCCAGCTTGACTTATCCTTCGTCAGCACTTCAGATATCAATATCAGTTTTTCCTAGAATTAAAACTTGGCAGGCCTGATTTAATGCTTTGCTCAATACGATTATTCAGACTGGGAGTTGATTATGGTAGAACGTACTGTGAATTCGTCTGGCGAGACATGAAAACTTTGGGAAACCTAATTCGAGGGTGGCTGGCGTGACTGGGACTCGAACCCGCGCCGCGTCGCCAAGTCTGCGATCGATAACGCTTTACAATACAATATACAGTGCCATACTATAATTCTTGGGATACCAACCTAACAATGGGTTAGACAACCTTGAACCCAGAGAACGGGCGCCGGCCGGGTAGCCGTGCGGTCTACAGCGGTAGACCAACGACTTGAAGGTCCCGGCATGGGTATGGATTTTAATGACTAAAGGGCGAATCGTGACGGGCCGAAGTTTACACTTACTAGACTGGCCCATATAAAAATAAAGTTTACCTAAGTTTTTTACCCAGAGAACGGGACCCACGTAGTCCTTAAGAGGTGCATGCTCCCGCACCCCCTCTTTTTAAAAAAAGATATTTAAGTAATGGACACACAACTAGCAACAATAATATTTTGGAAAGCGGCCCCAATAATGTTTGAGGATACCTATCCAGTGAACTAATCCACAATTTTAATATGTTTTCGATGAAAAATTTGAACATCTTGGTTATAACGTCAAACTTCACGGGCTTTCAAATTTCTCGACTAATTAATTGAAACTGTTTCAAAATCTGCATTAGTTCATTTGGTGGGTGCTAATGAGTTTTATCGGAGATGGTTATGAAAATGTCAGTAATGTTCATTTTCTCCGTATTTTAAAAAATAATAAAAATACGTGTATATATATATTGGTGGGGGTGGGTGCTCCCAAGGAATTATTCTTAGACATTAGACGGATGAAATTAATGTATCCTTTGTAACATAATATCGGACTTGAGCCGGACCAACTTGGATAAGAGTCCTTACGCAAAACCTGTATTGCTATGCGTAAATTGACGTGTTTGAGTATGGTATGTTTCTTCATTAAGTATGATCGAGAAGAATAAATTTACTGTACCACTATAGTGTGAGTTATAGACATTAAATAATATAATTCTAGTTAAAAAAAAAATGCAGTGATCGCAGTGTGCTTGTTATATTTCAATTTCCATTGAAATAAATTTCCTAAAATCGTGAACATACACTTCAGTGTAGTTTTTCATGACAATTTAAGTGATAATTGTTCTACATCGGGTGTAATATTAGCTAGAACAATGGTTTCAAGCCTTTTTCAAGTCGTAACCCACCAGAAGCCAATCATAATTCATCGCGACCTCCTGCTGTAGCACGCTACGTGCGTTCAAATAAAAATAATTCCTATAATTATTAAAATCACACAATAATTATTATTGGTAAGTAGGAGTTTATTATTCTAATTTACGTTTTATACATACTAAGGGGCTAATTTACGTTTTAAAAATGAGCTCCGTTCGTTTTTATTCCCAGAGATTATGTATATCTAATCTACATAATATAGCCTTCTTTACTAATCCTACTCGTCACGTGTTAAAAACAAACACATACTAAAATCTGGCGTTTGTGTTTTAAAAGCTTTGTTAGCTTTACGGCTTTTTATTTAATTAGTTCCTGAGGACTTACCGGGTTTTGTTTCGGAGCTCAGTTCTTGGAAAGTAATGAAAAGCAGAGACGAGAGAAAAAAGCATCAAAGGATTTAAAACAAAATTTGATAATGAACACTACAGGTTAGGAACAGTAGGATATCAGAACTTTACACCGTGTTATGATAAAAACAGTTGATTAGGTTGATTTATGCAAGTTTTGTTGTTTATAAAATGAATGAACGTTTACTTCCATCTCCCTCCCCCAAGAAGAACTACTTGCGATAACTCTTTACTTCATTAGTCATTACACAGCCATTTCGTGGAAGGATGAACTGAATTAACGGAAATTGAAGACAATTAAAGCTGGAAGAACGCATCCGCTGTAATGTGTGTGTGTACAAGTACATTTTGGTGAGTCAGCGTTGTCAATTCTTTTCGCAGGATGCAGTTGGCAATATTGTGAAAACAGAAACGCAACGACGTGGCGAAGGGCGCAAGGGGCAGGCAGTTTGTTGATGAAATGAAGTTCGTATTTCTGAATGACGGTAACGGGAAGTAGTTTCTGTTGTGGTCAGTGAATCTTTTGACTTTTGATCGTCATTCTCGCTGAGAAAAGTAAAGTGCAACGATTATTTCGTTACGTTTGTATACACACGAATGTTGACAGCAAGTCATGCAAATCCGAGCTTTGACTGTCAGTCGGTAATTGTGGATGAAGAGAGTGCAGCTGCTTGTCAGACAAGCTTCTCCGGAGAAAGTGTCCGTGTTTACGATCGGCCTAAATGTGATTTAGAACAAGAATTCGGCATTTCGGAATCAGTGAATAAATTAAGGTAATATAACTCGCTACAGATTACGAATAGTTCTCGTGGCAATTCGCAATATGTTACTCGTAACTTTTTTTTTTTCAATTGTATTTTTGTTTACATTTATTATTGAGCTTTTTCGCTGTGATACAGAAGAAAAACATTACTTTATTCCGAGACATTTACTGTAGGGCTAACGAAATTGGGGAAATAGTGCGAGATATTTTTTTTTTCATTTATACATTGTAATTCATTTTAATATTTTGTTCCCGTCATTTTTTTCAGGTGGCTAGTTACTGTACCGTATTCTACTAGTCTTTAAAAGTTTGACGTACGAATAGGCTACTTTGACTATTCATGCTTTATAATTTGACATACGAATCATTCAGGCGCACTTGGTTTGTTGTATTTTTCTTACCGTCTTTCCCAAGGATGATGTTCTTGGTCCGGCCGTGGTTCAGTGGAAGCTTAGCATTTGGGAGGTTCTGGAATCGATCCGAGCGGCCGACCATCCAGACTGGGTTTTTCCTGTCACACCAGGCTAATGTCGGGGTGGTATCCATTGTAATGATTGCAGCATGTTTATTGACATCTACGCCCTTGTACTCAAGGAAAGCAAAGTATTCATGCTATCGGGGTAGACGGTTAAGGTTTACATTATCTACTCCAGCTTCATCTAGCTACTTAGTCATATGTACGGTATATCCCACTCATTCCGCTCTCCAAAGAATTTACACAACAATTCTATAAACACCAAGCGTCAGCCAGCAATCCAAAGTATGTTTCCATATGCTATTTCGTTAAATACGCACTCGAAGTTGATGATGAGGCAAAATAAGCCGCCGTGCGGAAAAACACTAAGGGTGGCACTTCGTGTTATGGATGACACGTTTTTTGACACACAAACCACGGACACTGTCTCGAGCGAACGAAGAAGGATTAAGTAGTAAAGTTCGGTCCTCCCTCCCTCCTTTATACGTCATTGCACATTCACTCAAACTGTGTGAGTTTCCTGCCTGAATGTGGATGCAAGTAAATAGGCCCTCGGACTTCCTACTCTTATTTCAGACTTCCATGACTCGAAACTTTTGTTATATTTTGCGTTTCAACACTTCCACACTGGTTAAAAGATTGCCTTTCTGTTGTTTTTTTTTAGACAAAGTAAACCGAACCCATAATTAATTGCACGTCAATTTACCTTACAAACAATACGTTAACAACGTATTAACTTATTGGTAATGCTTTATGTTAGCTACTTTGTTATATGTTGTACACTATACTTCCAACGTTATTTGCCTTATTTCCGATATGTACAATACAGAATATTATGCACCGAGCCGCCATAGCTCAGTGGTAGAGCGTTGGCATAGCTTTCGGGAGGTCGTGGGTTCGATCCCAGCGGTCGACCATCCTGACTGAAGTTTTTCCTGTCACACGAGGCAAATATCGGGATGGTACCTTCAACATAGGTCCTGGCCGACACCTTCCGAATCCTTTCCCCTCTCCTATCCCGACCTGAGCCGTAGATGCCTAAAGGGCTTAAATAAATAAAATAAAAACATAATTTTAATGCTAAATCAAGGGGGCTAAAGTACAAGGATAGATCCATTGTTTCAGTGTGTGTATGTTCTTGCACTCTCATCACCCCTTGATTGTATATTGTACACATCGGAAATAATGCAAATTACATTGGAAGTACATTTGACGCCATTTACCGGAAGTAAAAAAAGGATTACATTCTTTATTTACTAATGAACTGAATAATTCTATTGCCAGTTATGTAGTGAGATTTCTGTTTAACGGTTTTAATAAATTATTCTGGAAATTGAAACTATTGCCAATTGCTTAAAAGCTTGAATTGAAACATTACTACATAGTGAGTTTCATGAGTAATAAGTGGATCGTACACGTAATGCGTAGACCCAAGTTAATTTTTTTGATTCAAACTAGCAGGTCTCTGTGCAGTATATTGCAGTTTCGATTCCGAATTTTCTGTACGGTGTAGTAAAAACAAATGTTTTGCCAAATCCTGGCTGGATCGTCTTTTTTTAAAGTATTATTCAATCATTCTCTTCTGCAGGGAGGGTTTATAAAATAATGTATTTTTACATTCTTTTCTTTAGTTCACAATGATTCGTGGTGTCTTCTAATTTTGCAACGTTAATTTAACTTATTTCCCGACATCATAGAATGATGAA
>JAGDQP010050269.1:3434-14288 GCA_022664845.1 Lepisma saccharinum | reverse complement strand
GCTGCTGTTTGGCTTTCTTCAGGCTCTTGTTTTCCTCGATTGTATTTTTAACAAGATTTTCGTTATATCTTCGTACATCCTCTCTTATTTTCTTTCTTACGGTTTTATTTAGTTCTATGTACTCAATCCTCTTTATGCAATTTTCCTCTTCTTTCATTTCCCTTCTTTTCTTCATCAAGAGCTTAGTTTCTTCTGAGATTTTGCTCTCTTTTTTCTTTCTGGTTCCTGCTATCTCCTTGGCTGTTTTTCTTATTATCTCAGTCAGTATTTTATTTCTGCTATCGATGTCTTCTTCATCCTCTAACTCTTCCAAGGCGCTGAATCTGTTGCTTAGTTCTATCTCGAATGTCTGTCTGTGTTTTCCAAGATTTTCCAGATCTAAAACTGACGGTTTTCCTCTGATAAGCTTCTTTCTCTCTAGTCTAGTATTTAGTTTCAGCTTACATCTCACCATCCTATGATCACTCGAGATTTTGAAACTGTTTAGAACAGACACGTCTTGCACAATTGCCCTGTTATTTGATAGAACGTAGTCTATTTCGTTTTTGGTCCCATTTGGGCCTTTCCATGTCCACTTATATATATATATATTGTGTGTGTGTGTAATATTTCGTGTGACGCAAATATACTACGAAAGGAAGGTTTTTACTTCCTTCTTCAGTCAGTACACGGAAATAGCAAAAACAAATTGGTTAGCGTTCCCGAGTTCAATTCTTCCTAAGGCACCCACTCTCATGTCAGTACTTATAATTAATTCCACGAAGTTTACGTGAGCAACCATAGCAATCAGGAAATAATATATTGACAGAAGAACACATGTTGTAAAAAAAAAGGTATGAAATAACAAATAAAAAATCCAGTTCAGACATTTTGTAATTACCTTGTTTTCGTCTACTTTTTTAACATCCCCTCAACGTTTAATGCTTAGTTTTGTCTCTTTCTGGCAAATTACACGAAAAAAAAAACATTGAGTCTGAACACAGGCTTTAATTCATTTTACAGAAAAAATGTGGGGTGGGTGGGTGCTTCTGTATCTGATTGGACTGAAAACATTCGTGTCGGGGAGAGGTTTGACGACAACAACATCCCACTAATGGATTGGTCTTTGAAGAGTCCTGATTTGAATCCGATAGAAAATCTCTTAGGTGTTTTGGAACGCTTACTTCATGCTAAACCACACAGACTCACATCGATACTTCCTTTCAGTTCGGCGCTTCGCGAGGAATGGACTATATATATATCATTCCTCAGAAAACCTTCCGTCATCTGATATAAAATATGCCTATAAAAGTGCAGGCTGTCTTCAAGACCTAGTGTGGGCAAACACTGTATTGACTACGAGTTTTCCCTGATAGAGGGCGGTCCAAACTTGTACTTCATTTTCAAGTCCGAATACTTTTGTTAACATAGTGTATTTTACTCTGAAATCTGAAAAATAGAAACAGGAAAACTGTATCTCTACAACTTGTAACTACTCTATTTTCAGTTCTATCCTTTTTTTTTAACTGAGTGATAAACCTGCATTAAAATATTATAACAGCTTAAAAAAATAAGTAAACTGTTAATCTCTTTCTAAATATTGCTCCTTTAATCATTAACACTGGGTTATCAGTGTCATTGATCTAAAATCCACCCATCAAAAGTTTATTTTTTTTTTATTTTTTAATAGCTTGCTAATTCTTCTCACATAAATCGAGCATAACAGAGTGAGAGAGAACAGGGGATGTGAGAGTGAGTAGTGTGTACGTGTGTGTCAGAGAGAGAGAGAGAGAGAGAGAGAGAGAGAGAGAGAGAGAAGACGGAGGGAGTATTGGAACATTTCACTAGATAAAACCTTCACTAAATCCTGAATTGAATTGTTTCTGGGGGAAAAAAATAATACTAGGCTGAATTATTCCTCCATCAATACTGCTTTTAAAGTTGAAAATGAAATATACGAACTTTCTCTCTCTTCGCATATATATATAGAAAAAGGAGAAAGGATACAAATGCTTATTCATATGGTGTTGAATAGGTATTTATATCCTTTATAAATGAAGGGGTAGGGGGCATAATCTATCTGAAGAATAATATTGACATCAGGAACATAACATATCTGAATATTTAAAAAAAAACGATCTTTTAATAGAACGAGAAAGAACTCTATTTATAGAAGATATTCCCATTTGGTAGACTAACACTACTAGTATGTAATATTTTGTATTTGGAGTATGTTATTAATTTAGGAACCATCGATAAAAAGCGTCACATTCTGACGTTCATAATGATTTACAAAGGAGAAAAATTGCAAAGAAAATAAGTCCAATGTTGATCGAGTGAAATTTGTGACGAATCTCTTGTAATAATTGCATTTATGTCTAAATTGTATCTGTCTCTGTTTGAATAGTCTTCTTGAAATCCGAAGATAAACGAAGGAAAGAAATGTATTGGACAGTTTTTGGGGTTATCTATTGAATGACATGAACAAAAAGAAAAATATACATGTCGTTGTAAATCCGGCAGACAAATTGAAAGAATCTCTGTGAAGAAGATGAATGTCTCATTTGAGGAAAGTGTCAACTATTTTTCTATTCAGAGACGAAGAAGAATGAATTGTATCTGGAAAATAGATAAATGTAATCTTGGATTAATGAAAGAGAGATATAGAAAACAGTTTATAAAAACACTAAATGTATTGACGTGGAATACTCCTATTAAATTAGAATTATGCCCATGGAGGAGACGTTACAGTTTCCACGGAGAAATAAATAACAGTATTAGTAACAGTAAATCACTTTAGCTGAGAACATGACTGGTCAAAAATTAATGAAAAGTAAAGTAAAAAAAAGTTAGAATTACTTATTTATCATTAATATCTCAATACTTCCAAAAATGTTAATTAGGCCTATAACGTTTACTTCCGAAGAGAACGAGGACTACCTTGTACTTATTTGACTATTTAAACTTTCAACTAATTCAGTAGGCAATGTCCTCTTAAAAGCTCGAAGTACCAGGATCTTATACCGTAACGTCTCTATTACGTACTGACGTATTACATATTAACGTGTATTTATGGTTAAACATATTTTGAATAAGTAAATATAATTAGGGTTTTAATTTGACATGTTAATTTATCTCACGTAACCACAATAAAACCGAAATAATTTTAGATAATCTAATAATAATTTAATTTAATGTATTAATTTGTTCATGTGCTATTCACAGCAGCAAGCACAAGTTATACAGCTAGAAATACAACAGCTATTACTTATAAAGATTACATAAGATTAAATATTATAAATATATGTGTCAGGAGGGAGGAGATTACAATTTACATTCTTGTATATTAACAGCTGAGTTTGTCTTGTACAAATAACAAGTACAACCATTATAATATCTCATTAGCTTAGTAAAGCAACGATCAACAACGAAAGATAGCAGCACTATCTCCGTCTATGTCTAATATATTTTTATCGTTGCATGAAATTCCAATGCTGCTCCTATAAATTCAAGCCTAGAGAGTTCTAACTTTTAGGGAAGAACATTCATAACCAATTCAAGAGTTCGACCAATGCCAATTTTAAATTTTCTTTCCTGTTCATTGTTGAAAGAGCTTCATTGTTATACGTTTTGATATTCACACCAACAATCAAGCGATTTCAACAATGAAGAAAAACGAAAATAAAAAAAATCGGCATTGTTCGAACTCTTCAATTGGTTATGAACTTTCTTCCTTGAAAGTTAGAACTCTCTAGGCTTGAATTTGTAGGAGCAACATTGAAATTTCGTGCAACGATAAAAATACATTAGACATATTATACGGAGGTACTGCTGTCATCTTTTGTTGGAGATCTTTGTTTTACACTAACCTTAACCCACTAAATCACAAAGTTTTTGGATAAGAATGATTAAAACATGAAGTGACACTACCATATTAAGGCAACAAACTCAGATAAAATATCGGACAACGGACTGAAGAGAAGATGAAAATTGAACATTAAATGAAAAATATAATAAAAATAAAAGCTGAGCACTACAAAGGCGCAATGGAACTAACACAATCATAAACAAATACAATTTGTAAATGAGTTACACATTATGTACGGTGTCTTTTATCTTCAATCACCACCGTCATCCTAATCTTGAAAATTCTTTTATACATTTATTTTTATTTGTTATACGCAACTTAATGAAATGGTCAGTTTCTACGTCAGATTTATTTATTTTGTTTCCTGTTAGAGTTCTTTCTTTTTTGTATTCAGCTCAAACATCTTTGTTATAGTTTCAGGACATTGGAGCATACACACAGCCTCGTATATGTATATGTATGTGCTTGTAAATATAGCTATATGGCGCAACAAAGTGTGCTCTTATTTATTTGTTTTACATCACTGCTTCTGTTGTTATGTGGTTTAGAATTTCCTTTATAGCAAATCTAAAAACAAGTCCAATTCAACCGTTCATAAAAAAAAGAAACTATAAACACAATTGACTTTAACTCAACAACCCAATTCCTCCCAACCTACGTCCAGAAAGTTACTCGAAAGAGGTTTTAACGCAACAGTTTTGTAACGTTTGAAGTAATAAAAAAAAAGGAAAAGAGAATGAGAGAGGAAGAAGAAAAGAGAGAATGAAAGGAGAAAAACATATGGTATATACTAGTCATATTCTTTTCACAATCGTCTTTCTTGGTCTAAGTAAGCTACAATGCTCTTGAACGTTGAAAAGGCTTTTGACAAGCTAAAGCACCGTGCTAAACGACGCTATTCAAAACAAAGACTTGTTTTTTTTCCTTCGATTTAAGTGTTTTTTTCTAGTTGCAAGAAAGCAATAAGAAGCGGAATGTTAAGAAATAACGATGAAAATGTAATTGTAATAACAATAAATTTAGAGGAAGTAAAATACAGTGAAGAGTTAAAACAAGGCAAGGCGAATGCTCACATTTAGAAAGATTAGGGAAGTTGTTATTGCATTCTTATTCTGCGCTTTTATGATTACGATTATTAAACGCTTGAATTTTTACTTCCGGTAGTTTAATAAATCCTTGTAAATGGGCTCTGTGAGGCCTTCGTTTCTGGTTTGTATAACCGTGTTCATTTCTTCATTTCAAAACTAAAAAGCTTTTGGTGTTTATTTCTCTACCAACACCAATTCATTCTATTCGCTTCTCCTTTCTTAATAAATACATTAGCTTAATACAATTTCCTTTGCTTTGTTCCCTTCTCCACCAAGAAACAGAACACAGATATAAAAACAAGGTGGACTTATTATGGTGAGTCTACATTAGACCAAATTTCTATTCGTGTACATGTTGGTGAGGACTCTTAGAACGGCGAAATGATCGGTCGTTTCTTTGCGACTCCGAACATTGAAAACAAAAAAAAACAATACAAGGAGAATACATACGCGTCAATACTTACTACACAAACTAATATATTTGTTGGCACATTACACTACAGTACGTTTTTACATATGGGAACATCTAAAAGATCCGAAATAACTTATTTGCTATCACAACTATTTTGTAATGTTTCTGTAATCACTGTTTACAGCGTTGCCAGATACTTACTGTGAGAACTAAAATTATTTTCATTGGATTTGTGGGAAATTCTGTATTGATAAATTTCAAAATGAACTATTGTTGTTAAATGTAGGTTTATGATAAGTGTCACTATATACATGTTGACAAAACTTGTGCATTTATCTATTTTTATCAAGTATATTGCAGCAAAAACATGAAACGGTACTGGAATAGTATATATTGTGAACTATATGTTTTGAAATATGTATAGTTGATAGAAATATTTACAAAATAACATTGTGACGTTAAAATTCTTGCCTGTATGAAAGAAAATATTAAAAAAAATGTTTTTCTATCATTTTTCAGAAAAGAAATTGTTTGGGAAATAAGGAAAAGGTTTTTAAAATGCATCGAAAATATTTCATACTGTGTGCGTACATCTGGTTGAATACACATACAATTAGCGGAATTACCATAATTAGTATCTGGCAACCTATGAATAGTGTTAGCACATTGGCAGACCCTTGGATTAGGGAGGGCAAATTAGTAGTGCTACTCCTTAAAGTATGCAACCAAACTGTAGTCATTCCGTCACTTTTCTATATTGGTTTATACCCTTTGCCTCAAGGATGTTACTGTGGTGTCAGGGGCGGACCCAGAACCGACAATCACAATTTAGTTGAAATTGGCGCAGGGAGAAAGTCAATACCCCCAATTGGAGATACCTTTTAAATTTTAAAAATCAATTTAACTTCCTCATTCCATCAACTTTATTCATTATCCCTCATTTGCATTTTTCTTTATCTGCTTTACTCGTATGAAAATAATCGTAAGAGGTAATAATATGTAATGTGAGGAAAAATGAGAGAACAAATAACCGACGACCGCTTAAATTTTCCGTTGCCTCTCCACACGAAAGCGTTTTCACATATATTCATTGATTGCCCCCACCCCTTCGTAAATTTTACCAAGTATATCCTAAATGTGAGGGAATGATACGGTCCTGCCTCAAACAGTCAGTTTTCTAACAAGATACGTAAATACTTAGTAATATATACGAACCCTTATGATGCTCTTCGACAGAAGAATTCCTTTGTTGGTCTCCTTTCTTATGCCAGAAATCGAACAACTTTTTTTTTTCATAGTTCCATTAAAATAAATTTTCAAACATTAGTTTATATCACACGAGCTTACTGATAAAGAATTTAATAAGGTAGTTCACAATGTCACGATAGTGTCCACTCGATTTTAAACCTAATACTTAAACGATACGCCTTAGCCGACAAACTTCTCTCACCCAACCTGCAACAATTGTAATGGATTAATTGCAATGAGTAGGCTAAATGAGCAACCAGTCAGAAACCACAGAAGTGCAGATGATGTATAAGGAAATTCTAGGAAAGTACCGCATATTGGTTTTTACTTCCAATATATCACGTGATCAGACAAGAATTAGGGCAAACTCTGAGAACAAAAGACAGACACCTGTATGGTTTGAGTTAGTCATCCGTAACCCGTAACATGAGTACTGGATTGGCAGTGAAGATGCCAAAAGGTGATATTTCTTTCAACCAGATAATTGAAAGGTCAGTAGCATCTTCTCAACAGGAGGTTTATATTGAATAAAAAAAAATAGTTGTCATCTTCCATCGAAAGCTGTCAGTCGGAAGCTGCTTATAGTGGCACAATTTTGCATGTCAAATTCTTACCATCAGATAACGGACTTACCAGCCGCTGGACAACGGAGGGGGAAGGCGTAAAGCCTAGAGGGCGTTCCATTTACGCTGCCTGGAAACAGTCTCTGTATCTGATACATTGAAGATAAAGAAGAAGATGCAGGTGGGTTTAAACAAAGAAGAAAATAAAGACCCACTGTCTTCTGTTTCTTCCCCCCCCCCCCCCCTCAGATGCACAAATTTGTTGTCATACATAACCAAGTAGATAAATATTCGTTTTCGTTGTATGTGCAATTTATATTGGAGTCACATAAAGGTAACGCATCTAATGACAAAAACATGTGAGCGTGTTAACAGCACAAAATGTACTCGGGAGCAATTGGAATAATCAATTACATAGGAAATAATGTTATATCAATATATTACATAAATTTATGCTACTTTTGTTATAGACACAAAACTAATTTTGCTTGGTGTTTTATTTGATATTATTTGTCTTATTTTTAGAGCGTCGTAGTTGATAGCAGTGATCTAATCCATTAAATTAGTAAGTAAAAATACAGATCCAGATTTACGGTGGGTGGAGAGGGTACATCTGATTAAGGAGCCAGCAATGACGAGAGTGCCAGAGACAGCATTGTGAATGTTCGTTCAGACACAGGTCCATAGACAGCCGTACATGTAAGAAGGGGGCGGGGGGAGGCTACGCAACATCTTTAACAAATCGATGTATGTAATACCGGTAGTAGGTAAGAAAGGCTACAGAAAATTAAGGGAAGGCCCGAACCACCTTCCTTTCCACTGTTTTGGGCTTGTTTTGTAATATTAAGATACATAATTTATAATCAGGAGGGTACATAATTCATGATTAAGTTATCTGTAATAGGAGGACATCAAAACTAGACAACAACGATCTTTCGTCATTCAGAAAAGAGTGAAGTGCCAAAGTAGTAAGGGCTTCCCTAAGGTAACCAATAAAAGCGCCCCTCATAAAATATGTTCACGTAGGTAAGAATAGTATTACAATTAACGAAATGGATGTCCGGGATTTCACCCCCATAACGATTTGAGATCCTCCTGCATTGGTATATTATCTTATCGAATTTCTGATTTTTTCAACACTAAATGAAACAAAAAATTTGGGTTTCATCCTTACCAGTGCCGTAAGTTGAGGTCCCCGTTTAAGTTTCCTGCCGTTCCAATGGGACCCAATTCAAGATAAAATTTTCTTACTTCATATGATACGATACGACCATGAATGTATAAATAAAGCATGGAATGTGTTCACCACATCACCAATAAATATGAATAAATAAATCTGTTAAATGAAATTAAAAAAAGATCTGGGCTCATTTCAGTAAAAAGTCTTTTATTAGGGTTCCCAGAAATTACATATATTTCTTAAGGCTTTAAGTTGTGTCAAATATTGTCCCCTCAGTGAACTTGGAGGCATGGAATGGGCCCACCATACCCTTTCCAAAAGAACTGGAAATAATTTAAGGTGCTGTTGCTGCCTCATCATCTGAACAAAATATATATCCCTAAAATGAAGTATAAATGCAATTTGGGTCCTCCTTCAGTTAAACTCCCAACTGGGGACCCTATAAGTAATAAATATTTTTAATAAGGTTTTAAATTGCGCCAAATATGGGCCCCACAGTTTAACTTGTAACTTGAAATAATATATTTTGTTATGTCCCGAGAAAAATAACCGGGGTGCTACTTGTCACGAAAGAATGTTAATATGTAAACTACATGTATTTTTCTAGGCGGGGGGGGGGGGGGTGCAAATATTAATCCTTGCCTCCACCAGGAAAGTTCCAATTTACACGCTGATCCTTATCACTTTGCCTGAAAAAGTGAATACAAACAAAAACTGCATAGGGAAATGTTGAGGACCCCGCAGTTTGTATTCTTGCCTAGATCTAAACATATTTGATACTTTGATATGAACATATTAGGAAAACAGCTTCTCCTTTTTGGTTAAAGAATCAAGAAACAAGCCGAAAGCCGAGCGATGTTCTGCATTGTTATCAAGTAAAAAGCAGAGAAGACAGTGTGTTATTGTTGGGAGGAAAAGGAAACGGAAAGAAAGACAGCAAAATACAAGTGAAAACTAGAAATTTTTATCAATGTTGCGAAGACCAAAGTATACTTTGATTAGTGATGATCACGAGGGGGGGGGAGGCAGTGGGTAGCTGAAGACTTCTTCAGGGCTCACTTTTGTGAAATACTATTAATTGAGAATTTGATCCAAAAAAGTTCACTACTATATAACTTTTCATATATCAGAAATTCGTTGAAAAGTAATATTCTGGATTGGTATCCAAGACATTAGAGGGGGTTGCTGCCTCCTTGTCCCCCCGTACCCACGCCTATGTGTCAGCAGTAATATTCCAAATTGATTGAGACAGCACATGTAAACCATTTCGGCTCTATTAGATGTTTGTCTTTGTGTGTGTGTGTTTAAACCTATTGTAGTAAAACTGTGCAAAAATATAGTAATTTCTGCAGTAAATAATTATGCGAATATATTTTATTTGTCTTGTTTTCTGTTTTCAAAGTCCAGAGTCGGAAAGAAACAACTGACGATGTCGTCGTTGTCTGAGGACAGTCCTCATCAACATGTGCACCAACAGAAATTTGCCCTAATGTAGACTCACAATTAGAAACATTTAATTTGATAGCCACCATACTCTTAAAAAAAAATTAGCAAAGCTCATTGATATATCAAAACACACACACAGATTTCTTTTGTGGGACTGGAAAGTATTCAGTTCCAGTGTGATGTTTCCACATGCGCAGAAAGAGAAAACGCTTACTTTCTGCAACCAGACATGCAATTCTGTTCAAGTGTTTACTGCTGCCATTTTGATCACGTGTTTTTTTTTTAGCAGAAATAGAAAGTATTTTCAGTAAATGGGGATTGCGATTCCTAATTGACAAATAGAAAAGTGATTAAAACATGGTGTTAGTCGTCCTAATAACTTTGTTAATGTTTTCGGGCTACGGGCAACGTATTTCCGACTCTCTATACTATTTTCATCTAGTGCTTTCTTACCACTGGCAGTTTAGTCCTATTAGTAAGACGCTGAACTGAACAACCCGTGTTCAAATCTCGCTTCAAGCTTGTATTTTCTTTATAGAAACTGCAAAGTGGCTGGAACTTATTAGCTTAGGTATTGGAACCTTCCACAGAGTTATAGTTGCGTAGCTTTTTTCCAAAAATGTGTCTGATAATTTTTAACGGAGCAGCTTTGAGCTTGTCTTTTAGCCCATTACCAGTTTTATTACAAAAAGGAGATAACTTTACAAGTTGTTAAATAGAGCGTCCCCTAGGAAATTACAGAAAACAGATAAATGTAGACGTCTCTCGTCTTCTTCTTAGGGTATTTTCTCCAAAGAGGGGTCTAGGATGAGGTGTCGTGCCAGAAGCCATGCCTTCTGTGCACGTAAGGAAGACACCGGAAGCGTTGCCTTCTGTGTGTCTAGGATGTACCAGAAGCGATGCCTTCTGTATACAGTGAATTTAGGCAGAGTACATACTAGAAGCGATGCCTTCTGTGTATGCTGGGTTGCTCCAGAAGCGATGCCTTCTGTGAACAAAGGAGTGATTAGTTTAGGCAGAGTTCATATCAGAAGCGATGCCTTCTGTGAACAAAGGAGTGATTAGTTTAG
>JAGDQP010050268.1:0-10224 GCA_022664845.1 Lepisma saccharinum | reverse complement strand
GCAGATAACTTCTCATCTACGCTCAACACTGTCTCTAACTGGCCAGAATGCTTATTTCTAAATTCCAAGCTATTTTAGTCAGTAGACGGACTAAGAAAAAAATATCATGTGACGTTAATTGTACCTGCGATGCTGAAATGAGATACTTGACTTGAGCTAGAATTATCGTGTAGTTTTGAAATATGGTATGGGTATGGTTGTACTGTTTCATATTACATTATAGATATACAGGTTTGGCACATTTTCATTTTGAGCCCCTGGTCTGGTGGCCAATAGTTTAACACATGGAAATGCTGATTTGTACGTACAACGCTTTGGCAATACTAAACTAAAAGTTCTTCATTTTTCGAAATTCAATGCAAATATCGCAGATAAGAAAAAAAAATAATATTACCACAATTATTAAAGGTTATAATACAAACGTGTTATTGAGGGTTCCAAACAATCTTCAAGTTCAAGTGATTATGAATCGACGAACTGGTCCATCCTATAGTATTTAGAAATTTTTGTTTCCTTTCTGTCCAAGTGTGCCTTCTTTTAGAAACAGTTACTTCGTCTTATATTACGTATTTCTTACTTTGTAATAACCTAATATTACCTAACTTAAAATCACTTATGCATAGAGTGATCCCGTCATACCAACCTTTCTACTCGAAGGAAATTGACCGACTATAATCCCTTTTACTGTATTTGCGGAATATATGCAGTTTAGTGTAAGCATGGCCAAATCATAAGGTCCTCATGTAATGTAACTTCAGCTCACGTAACCTACGGAATTTGAAGCAAAAGAAAAACACGCAAATAAATAAAAATATATAATACAGGATTTTACTTGACTGCGCTTACCCTAAAGTAGGTTTGTTCCGTATGGCCCTTGTACTCGTTTCTCAGATGTTGTTTTTTACCTTTTGGAAATAGTTCTTAAAGAGGTGCATCTCCTCTCACATTATAATTCGTTTCGTTAAAAAAAATTGCACAGCGTTGTCTTATCGTCAACTGTTTGCCATACCTGACTTGTCACTGGCCTGTCTTAGCCACACACCCTGACAGAACTCCCTCAGAATTTAGAAATAAGCGGTCAGAATAGCTTGCAGCGTCTAGGTTGTCATGGTAACCAAGCAGTGCATTGTCCGTTAACTGAAAGTATTTCACTCGTTTCCCCAACACACAAGCAAGGTAATATTGTCCCCGTCATAGCGATCACATATAGCTAGATTTTTGAGAGGTATATAGAAGTAATATTTTTAGCTTCGCAAGAATACGGTGCCTTCTAGTGTCAGAATATTTACTTTTGCTGGATACAGAACTAGAAACAAGTTATTTGGTGTTTCTGCTGAGATTTTATTATATGTATTTCATTTTCTCTCAAAATAAGTTTTCTTTATTTAATAAATAATGAAACAAAAAAAATGAGAGAAGTGCACCTTCACTAACTGCACTTGTTGGGCCGCCACTGCAGGAAATAGTTGTCCACATTTCTATCTATGCTTACCCCATAGTCTGTTGAACCCACTTTATCATAATGCAATTAACCTTAGATATTTGTACAATTCATTTCAATTCATCAAAGTAAATTTAATCGAAATCTCTTCATAGACCCAGAAGTTTAAAAATTAGACTCTAATATGAACAGTTAAAAACAAAGATCTCATATTCTTTGTTGTAGGAGAAAAGTAAAAACTAAAATTTGAAGTAACAATGAAAATCTAAGCCCAGGATGGATAAAATAAGCTTTATCATCCTTGGACTTAACGTGAGTTTCCTTTTTCGAATCTCTGTACTTAACAATTTACAAATAACAATGGTGAGAAAGAAGTATCTGAGGGAACGCTTCCTCTGTTACATAATCTATTTACATTCGGTTTCGAAATCTCATGTGTTAAGTGGTATTAAGAAAACAACAGTTTAAAATCTCGTAATGCGTGATTGGTGTTTGTTTGAAATTGGACAGTGACGACCTAGCTAATGGACAATGATGTTAATAGGTTTTCATCAGTTTATGAAGGTACAAGTGTTTTGATTTTTTTTTTCTTGAAAAGAGTAGTGGATTGACTTCATTCTTGCAATTTCATGGTTTTAAACAATTGTTAGATCATAGCATGTATTTATAATGAACGAATGTTAGAGAAACATAGAATGGTAATTCATCATTAATTAGCCTAGGTTCGCTATTAACAAGACACGATAGAATATACAAAACGTTAGAGTAACGTATCATGATATTATTTTTCCGACAGTGAAAAGTTAATAGTCAAGTTTTAAAAATATTTGAAGATACCAAATGAATGTCACAAATCTGAGAAGCTTTATTTGAATGTGTTTATAAAAAAAATGTTTTGTTTCGCTATGCACAATTGGAATAAGAATATCGTATATTGTGCAACGATCAGAAAATTGACTATCATTGAATAATACTAACGGAAGCAAAAATGTCTTAACTCCTTTATATTATGAATATGCGATAATTCCAACTGACCCTTCTCCATTATACGAATATACACTGAAGTGCCAAAAGTCATGGGATACCTACCTCATAATCTGTGGTACCCCCTCGAGCACGACGAAGTGCAGCAACTCGACGTGGCAGCGACGTGAAACGTCGCTGGTAGTCCGTTTGAGGGATGTGCAGCCATGCCGTCTCAATTTCCACCCACAATTCGGTGATTGTTGCAGGTAGAGGATCCCGGGCACGGGTAGCCCGTTCAATGATATCCCACATGAACTCGATATGGTTCATGTCCGGCGATCTAGGGGGACAAATCATGCGTTGGAAGTTACCAGAATGTTCCTCAAACCTGCCGCGCACCATTGCGTCCCGCTGACATGCGCACTTGTAACAACCTTGAAACTCCGTTCCATGATATTCATTTCCGGTCAGTTTTGTTTTATTTACGTCGATCTTCAAAGAAAAGATTTTTACTGTGTTGATCTCCAGATTGTTAATACTCTTTTGATCATTACCTATTCTTTTTCGAGCAAAGGTGTTTATTATCGCTTTCTTTTGTTTGCTCTATTCCTGTGCAAGGTTTCTTTCTTTCCAAACTACTTTTCTAGCATCTTTCGTTTATTACAGATCAGCTCATTGCGTAAACAGTGTTATCCGTTGTCATTGGATGAGAAGCAAAGGTTCATCTTAAGTGTGTAGTTATTTGCTATTGGCAGAATCTTCCCGCCAGAATAAGACCTTATTACTCTTTGTTATTTATTAAATTTTAATAAACTTATTTAATATTTTGATTTTTCCATATTTGAACATTTGTTAATTTGGCCTTTCTCTTTGTGAATGTGAATGTGAAATTTGGGGGTCTTTCTTGTCTGTAGTTAGAACCTGCCAGTATTGTTTGTTTTGGACGGCGCAGTTCTTTTGTCACCTCTGAGTCAAAGGGGTGTGTTCATATAGATAATCATGAAGATCTTCTCTTAAGGACAGGCAACTGAGCTCCGAATTTTACCAATTATGAAATTTCAGTAAATAAATTTGCCGAACATGTTTACTAAGTTGTCTGGCAGGTAACGTAATGATACCCGCTGATGAAAATATATTAAGTCGTCTTCGTCGGTAAAAGTTTAGCCATGAAATTTGAAAATCAAATTCGGGTACAAGATTCATTTCTTCTCGTCTGCTGTTTTCTATGGAAGAAGACATCTTGGGTTTTCTTAAACACTAAATTTTCGAAGTTTTGAACTTTTTGAAAGTAAATTTTATTTAAAATTACTTTCGGTGTTATACTTTTGTACAGTTTAAAAGTATGTGTAATCATTAATTTTTAGTTTTTTTTTTTAGTACAAAGTTAAATATTCACCATGCAAGGCTAAATCTGGTTACGGCGAACGTGGGCTGACTGTATGTTTTAAATGCTGTGTTATGCTATGGCCATAATCTGGTAACTGGAACTACCTCAAATTATCATTCTGAACTTTCACTCACTTTTGCATTTTGTAATGTTGCTATTAAGGTTTAAATATACTTTAGCTACTTCTATAGCAATATGTTTTTGATAAAAGCTCACTGTCGCTTCAAATTCGATATAAGTTTAATATCTGCGCTCAGTGGTAGGTTGCGTTCGTTTCTTTTTCGCGCATCGACTATGTGGAATTTTATTTGAAATATTAATACAACCGACACGATCGTGAGACTCACTTTGAATCAAAAACATAAAAAGGTTTTAAGGCCACAATAATAGAAATTATTCTACTATGAAAATTTGACTCTGTTGTTATAGATTCTGTACGTGTGTAGCTTCACTTCATCTGTCTTGCACTAGAAACTGTGGTTGTTTTGGAGCATTCGATGGAAATGCGTTAAGTGGAAGTGGCCCAACGTCAATTGTATTTTGACCTTCAATGTTTTTGAAATGTTAAGATTCGATGTTTATCGAAATATACAGTGAATTATAAATATTTTCAAATTAATAGTTCGGTTTTTGTCATAGCCGTATTTAGAATTTAGACTCGACTTGTTACGTGCAGACATGTACGTGAAAGATATGTAGAGTTGGTTTCAAATGTGAAGATATATAATCTTGGACTGAAGGTATTGAAATCAAATACTTTTTCTTCCAAATCGAAGAAGTCACGATCTGTCGGTATCATTTTCTTTACTCATGTCACTGTTCAGACTTTGGCGGAGATTATTTTTTTTCTCCCAGAGTAAATCCTGTATAACATAACCTGACACAAATGTTACTCTGAGTTTTGGAAGCTTGAAGTTTATTCATTTTATGGAAATAAACAGTGAACAAAAATGGTTTACTAACTTTCATTTAAAAGTTTAGTAGGTAGAATGTAGTTAAACATTTTAGTTTAAGTTTATGAACAAGGGACGAATTTGCACGAAAGTTCTTTTATTTGATTACAGTTACAATGTTCAGTGCAAGCGATGTTGCGAACCTATAATTTTGCTTTGCGTCTAAGTGAATGCACGTAAATTAGTTAGGCTAAATTGCTTAGCGCTCAAGCTTTTGTTTAAAATCCATTAATGAACGGTTTTGATTCATGCCACTGATATTTCACACAATACCTACAGTGACCGTGAACGCTACAGTGACAATATCGTTGTCTTCTGGCAGATAGGTAGTAACTAGAAACTTTTCTTTCTATTTCTCCTTCTGTTTGTGTTAGAAAACGACTAATGTCACTGGCGGAATCCACTGCTATAGGTTTTACTGTAGTATTCGTGTTCATTATTTGGTTCAAGTGCGTTTTGTGCGATCTTGCAGTTTTATGCTTTAATAGTTTCACGCGATGTTTATGTTCCATGTGTTTTCTTGATTGATTTCAAATTTTACGTTCTGCGCTCTTACGAGTGTTTAAGGGTAAAGTTAAATTTATCACCTCCAGTCTGATGACTGCTTATTTGGAGGTTCACGCTACTCAAACACCTTTCTGTGCTTCGGGATGGGTTGTTCTCATGGTTCTGTCTTTTGGTGGATTGGGGAATCTTTCCTTCCCCTTTTTCCTTCATCTGTAGCTTACGTTTTCTGTGAGCTACTTCGTCTATTGTGAGTTTCAACGAGTCTTGGTGTCAGGAATATTTACATTTTAATAATCGCGTGCTTAACTTCCGTTTTTCTCCAGTACTTAAATGTTTCTTTAGCTGTAAGCTTTCTGCTGTTACCAGTGTAGTACCGTGAGTTACTTTTACTCGTCAAGTGTGTGGGTAGTGGGTGATGACCAGGGCTGGTGAAACTGGGTCTTAGCTCTAGTGTGACCTTGATTAAAAAGGTTCAGCTAGCCGGTTTCCAGTCCGGGTGTCACTGTTTGATGGCTCCTTACGAGTTTTACCCACTGACCTATTAATGTGAAGTTTCACATTTCCAGTTTTACGCTTCGTTAGGAGAAACTCCCTATTAGTGAACTATGCCGAGGCTTCACGGTAAGCAACTGGAATTGTATTTTTAATGTTTTACAGTCCTCTGCTGTTTTTGTTTCCGGCGCTGTTGTTTGTTCAGAGTGGTATTTCACACTGCCATCCTGAAAAATTCAATTTTGGCTGGGTACACGTAGTTCATAAAGAGTTGGAGATGGTCACCAAGCAGCTGAACATAGTGCTGACCGCCTATGTCCGCACTAGACCAGAGGACCAGAATGATGCCAGGTAAACACGCCCCACACCATGATAGAGCCACCACCAGCTTGCACAGTGCCTTGTTAACAATTTGGGTCTATGACCTCATCCTCAGTAACACACAAGCGTGTTTTGATCATTGATTTTTGGTTTATTTCGTTGATTAACCGTTATCGTTTGAAAAAAGCACGTTTAATTTTAGACCATATCTCAACAAAGACTTGATAGTGTTGAAAATATGTTAGTTCAATGTGGATTCAACTGTTATTTTCAACTATGGTATAGATTTCGTTTCATGGGATTGTTCCTAATTTAATGAAATAAAATTTCTAATTGAATGCCATTAACTATTATTTTGTGTTCTCTTTTGCATGTTGAAAACAAGTGAATTTCAATCTATATTCCAACAAAAATTTTATTGACGTTAATGTGACGTGTTTTTAACTATTATATTGAACTGTACCCTAAATTATCTTCCCAAGTTAATTCCATAAAAAATGTGCTTAAAAGCAAATAGAATAAATTAACTAAATTTCTTGTTCTCCTTTGCATGTTGAAAACATATTGAATTCTAAACTATATTTCAACGAACATTTAATTTCGTTAATGTTAATGTTAATGTGAAGTGTTTTCAACTATGACATAGATTTCACTTTATTTGCATTTTTCTAAGGCGACATATTACACTTATTGAGAAATTCAGATTCAATAGGGTCTAGTGCAGCGATGGTCAAAGTGTTCAAGAAGGAAAAATGCACATAACAAGTAAAGAAGGAAAGTATTTTTTATTCTTATATTATGGGAAAACGACAGGTCTGGATTTCTAGCGACTGCATTGAAGGCTGCCTTTTACGTCTTCGTAACATGAAGGGAATAGTAAAAGAGTAGTGACTCTCAAGGTCACTCCGTGGATGAGTGTTAGCGTGTCGAGCTACCAATTATGAGTGCGAACGTTCCAGCTTCGAACCCCACAGCAGACGGTTGGATAATTTACTGTTGGAAAATTAATTCTGTATATCATGATAAAAGCAACGGACAAAATGCAGCTAAATGTGTGTACTACTAGACAGCAACTATGCTCTGTTTTGGCCAACTGAACCCGTTTCTTCATTGTCCGCTTCTTGGTTTCAACATGTTTCTTCTCATACTTTATTCATCGTCGAATAAACCGTTGAACAGGCAGACATTTCGGTATATTTACAACGTTAAAATAATCCACGTATTTTCAGCATTTGTGTGCTATTAGGGATGGGATCTGCGTCACACTCGGGTCCTATCATCCGCGCGTACCAATTTGAAACGTGACTCATCTGACCACGCTACGCGTTGTCAGTCCTCTAAGGCCCAAATTACGTGCTCTCGAGCTCATGTGTCACCGCCGCCGATGTGCAGCGATTAGTAGCGGCATACCCCAGTAGCTCGTAAGTGTTTTAAACGTTGATAAAACCGTTGAAAAGGCGGACAATAAACGGTTTTATCAACGTTTAAAACACGTATATGGTACTGGGACACGTGTCGGTCTTCGGCTGCGATGGTTATCATCGCAACCCAAATTACATTATACTGACTTCTGAGCCACGTTCCTGGGACGTCCTGCATTGATTCCTGCTGTCAGATCAGCTGGGCTGCTTGTCCGTTTGCCCGGATGACTTTGTCCAGACGTCACCGGTCATGGTCATTCAGCATTTGTGGGCGGCCACTGCGTTGTGCCTAATGGGTCGTAATGCCTCCAATGAGGTATTCACGGTCCACCCTTGACACTGGAGCGAGCAACAATCAATGTCTGGACGACTTCCGAAATAGGATGCCCCATTTGTCTAGCACCAACTATCATCTCGCGCTTAAATGCCAATAATTTCCGTCGGGTTGCCAACCCCACGATACACTACGTTTCACTGCACTTACAGAAGTCCAACTTATCACACTGCAACTGCTTCGCGCCGTTCGAACGGTTTGCCGAGATGTTACCACACCGTCAACTATTTCCCTCTCGCTATCCCATGACTTTCGGCACGTCGGTGTACTTTATAGCAAATGCAGCTCTTATGGGTAATTCCAAAAAAATGTCTGTGTCTATATGGACTGCACTACTGAAAGGAAGTGGAACTACCAGACAATATTCCATGAGTTATTTGCGTGGACAAATCTGCAATGACAATAGTAGCAGACAACCGATAAAAGTGGATGAAAAGGACACTGTGAAGAAGCACTAACTCCTCAAATAATCATTAGAGAAAAGTATACATTGGTTATAAATGTATTGATTCAACTGTGTACAAATGCATTATCTAACACTGAAAGGTTCTGCAAAAATACGTAAATCATTACATTCATACAAAGATCTTTCCTCCTTAATTCATGGCTGAAAAGAAGACTTGAATCTTATGTTTAATAGCAGATTGATGCTGAAGAATTTGGCACAATTTCAGATTAGAGAATACAATTCACTAACAGTAAGATCATTTTTCATGATTTTCATTTATCATGGTTATCTCAATTAAAATTAAAATTTTTTTTTATGGTTTTTAGGTATATAAGGATCAAGATGGGATTGGGGGAAAGGACGCGGGAAGAGGTCGGCAACGCCCAATTTGAAGGTACTAACCCAGGATTTACCAGGTGTGACTGAGGAAACCCCTGGAAAATCTCAGTCAGGATGGTACCACTGAACTACAGCCGTTCGGTGTGTCGGTTTATAACTAGGGCTTGGAAAGTTACGCATTGTGCATATGTAAATGCATATTTCAACATTTTTAGGGAGAGAAATGCATGCAAATGCATATATGAATCATACACCTTGCATATTTCGGAGCCAAAGTCAATATACAAACATCAAAATACCAAGTGATGTGAGAAATGCGCTGAGCATGATTGAAGATTGTGTATACCTAGAGACAGGGGCATATCCCCGTCGAAATCTTGATTTCTACGTAAAAATATTAGCATAAATTTAGGCTTAATTTTGTGTATTTTGTATACATACCAAACACGGATCCCCGTAAGAAACTGATGGACTCTTCCAAAATGAATTTATGAATATAAAATTCTTCCTAGAGCAGCTAAATTCGAGACAAGGACAGTCGGCAGATGATCTTGAGTTTGATGTGTTACATTGTTGCCCTTAAATATTATCCATATTGTATCTAGTGAAGTAGAACGAGTTTTTTCGGGGTACAAAAATATTTTTGCCGAAAACAGAAGTTTCAAGACACCACGCCATTCAAGTGCAATAAGTAGTGTCATTTTCCTTTCATTCAAAAAAATAGTATTCGAAATAAGACTTTTTTTTTTCAATCAAGTGCATTAGAGTATGTTCACAAGTGTATTTGAGAGTGGAAGTATTAACAACAGGATTTTTTTACAAATGTTTAATTATATGACCTAAGTTAAAAACGAACATCGCTGTAAGCCTGAAGCCTTTTGAAGTATCTCGTGAAAAGCATTTACAAAAACAAAGGTATTTCTGAAAGTGCATATTCCTTTGCATATGTTGTTCCTTTTTAGTTCATATTTGCATGCATATTTTTGGTATTTTAAGTGCATAACTATCGGTGCCCTAGTTCTAACTTGTTCGATAAGTATTTAGTCCTATACCCACTCGTGCATACATCACAGATATTTGGATTAATGAAGAAAAAGTTGACTCTCGTATTTCATAAACCCCATTTCAGAAATTGAAAGGGTGTAAAACCAAAGTTTTTTTAACAATAAATTGATAAAAAATGTTTCCTAATACTAAGCTGAACAAATAGTTTAAAGAACTAGTTCTTTTTACTTATTAACTGCATTTTAAAAGTGAAAAAATCAGTTTGTGAAAACTATCTAAAATTAATAATTTGCGTAGACCTACGTTACACTGATCTTTCGTGATTCTTAAAAGTTAAAAATTAATTACCCTGTTCTAGCCACGAATCATACAGATGAGCTATACACAGAAAACGAAATGCATGCTATATCATGTAAGCACAACAAAATAGAATCTAATAGCATAAAACGTCTGTTTCCATCCAAAAAAGAGATTACAAATTTACAATGAGGTTCTCTAGAACTGCTTCGGTAGTCTTTTATAATAAAGAAGACGTTTCTTTGCCAGTTATAGCCCTCACTCTTAAAAGAAATAACACTAACAGGAAGTACGGTTTACCTGTTTTCTTACA
>JAGDQP010050267.1:0-14288 GCA_022664845.1 Lepisma saccharinum | reverse complement strand
ATATATATATATATATATATATATATATATATATATATAAACTTTACTAAAGCTTACCTGGAGATGGAAGTCTTTTTCCAACTAGAGGAAATGTTTTAATAACGAACATCAACAATAAAATAGATAAATATTATCATTTTAAAGAAAAGTTTATAACAAAATATATAAATAGAAGAATATAAGATATAATTGAGAGTATTTTTTCAATTCAAAAATGATAATGATAAAATATAATTCAACGATGATGATGAAAGTATAAGTCAGAGTGAACAATCAATGAGAAAAAGAAGCCAAGTATTGGATCTCTTACTTTGAAAGGTTCAAGATGAAGATAAGACGAAGCGATAAATAAAGAAGATAAAATAATAAAAAATAATACAACATATAGTTAAAAGAACTACACATATCCAAGTTAAAAGAAGATTACGTTCGGAGAAGATTATTATTGGACACCCTAGCAGACGATAAGACAGGTAAGATGCGTTAGAGTAGCATCCTTGAGGAAATATCAATTGCATTTATGGAAAGAATGTGGAGTGAAATGAAGAATATCATCAAGGTACACAAAGTAACCGCGTATTTTGTCTGTTGTCAAACTAGAAGTACACTCGTTTGGACAGAATAATTTGTAAAGTCGAAAATTTATGTGACAAAAATACAAGCAAGGAAGTTCATGCGCACGATATATGTATTGTAGTACTTATTTACAACCATTTCTCTGCTTCACATAATATGTAAAGGATCTCAGCCTTGTTTTTTCTTAATATTCCATCTCGTGCGTATGACCTCATCTTATGTAATTGAATGAGTAGTAATATTGTAGATCCTAATGGTCTCTGATTCTTTTACACTTCCCTCAACTGGAGGCGATACGAAAGGAAATCCAGAACAATTTATGTAACTTTGTCTATAGTCAGTGATAATACATAAATGTCAATATTACGTATGTTCTAATGACACCAGACCGTATTTCCTTTTTATTTTACTTTTACTATTTTGATTCGAATATAGAATCCAAGAACACATATACAAATATAACTGACACATATATCGTATTATTCCTAATTACTTTTAGGTACGAGAGTGGCATAATTTAAGATGTCTTTTGTCCTATTCGGACAGCACTTTATATTTTATCTCCAACTTACTTTATGCAGTACCATCGAAGACAACTTCATTATTCAAAAATTATTTTTCTAATAAACTATTTTACAAATGTCTGCTACAAATAAATATAACATATCCTATTTTCTTAATATGCACAAACTGCTTAGCCATTACTATTTCTCAACACAATATTTCACAAATGCAAGCCTCTTTAAAGTGAACTCAATCAGGGCTACCAGAAGGACAGTTATCAACTGAAAGTGTTCTCAAAGTTTGTTCCACAGCCTTTCATAAATCATATTGGTCTTGCTGTTTGAAAGATACTTGAATTTATTCATTTTAGTCTTCTTCTTAGCGCATCATTTTAGTTCTGTTTTTAACATGTTTCCACGCAAATAACGCATATAATGCGTTACTTTCACCACATGATTATTCCTTAGGGATGAAGATTAGGACTTATTTTAGAATCAGTGACTTTTGCTAAGATGGTCGTTTTGCCGCCCAGTTTATTACCGTAAATATTAATTCTATTGGGAAGACTTTTGCCATCCACGACTTTGATTAGGCAACATCTCTTGATTCTAAATCTCTTCAGTCTACTAGCAGGAAGGTGTTCCGTTTAACCTTGAAAGGATGGAAAGTGTAGATTATCCCTGGTAAGACCTGACATCTATCTTTAAGACATGTTGGCCTTTCTATCCGCTAGTATGTATTTACATTTAGGAATTGCTCTTGCACAATTTTGACGACAGCAAATGTTTATACAATGCGTAGTGCTTATCCTGTAGTATATTCCTGAGATTTTGTTGAAATATTTTATAATATGATGATCAGACATTATTGAAACTTGTGTGAGTTTCACCAGTTTCAAAATTTTGCTCTAAGCATAACACGCTGAGGCAGAGCTATCCGGTTTTCCTTAAAACCTCATTGCTAGTTGACTTTGGCAGCCACAAAACCAAACTGTTTAAAATTATTCACTCAAAAAAATAAGGTATCTTGATAACTTTTGTTGATCCAAGCGGTTTAATGTTTCTAACATAATTTATGACAGACTTAGACTAAGTAAATCTATTACTCGTACTTTTGAGGTGGCAAATATGAGACTTAGTGTAAATGTTATGATTTCGTCACAACAAAAGCTATTTCATAATATATCATTGTAAAATTCATGTATCTTCCTTATTACATAAGATACTTTCTCTCTCTCTTTCAGTGTGTGTGTGTGTGTGTGTGTGGAGGAGTCTGACTTTCATTTATTTATTTCCTTGTCTATCTGGGTCCGTTAAGTCAGTTGAACCACGTCTAATAGTTTCGTGGCTCACGTGACTGAACAACGTACAGTCGGAAAAACTACTGCAAGACTGAATATCTTCTGTTGAAAGGTGTTCAACTACTACAAGACTAAACTGTTGGAAGAGTTGGCTTCCTCTTCTACGATTCATAAATGAGAGATAATGAATGATACCACAGCCGTGGTAAAGCTCATAACACGAAGAGGAGGACACTCGAGGTCTGGTAAGAAAGATAAAAGAGCGCAACCAAATGCAATTAAATACCAGTAACAAACACTATGTATTGTTCGGGTCCCCGTGATCACTTCTTAAGCGAAGAGCTACATGGAGACTCGTCTTACATGAATTTCTTAACAAAAGAATAAAAAAGAAAAACATTTTCGCTTAGTTTACTATAATTATTCCCTACTCAGCCAAACAAGCTAATAGGGGGCGTTCAAGTATTACGTAAGTATTCAAAGGGGAAAGCGGTTCAAGCTTTGCTAATATTTGCTGTTCAATAAGGAGAAGGATCAGAGCAATGGTTACGCAAGAAAGACAAACATGCACGCAAGATAGTGCGTTGTAAATGTTGCAGGAGCAAGTATAGTTTATTCCTAACTCATTGTTTGCATCTGTTAAATAATTTACAATAATTAAATTAAGAATCAATAAAACTGTTTAAAGTATGATGTAATTTCGAGTGTTCAGTGATATTTGTTAATTATTTAATATATATTCGCTTAAAACATTGGTATAAATTTAAAGATTTAAACAGTTATTTTAACGAAAAAAACGATAAGAAATTTGACAAGTCTTATGTGCACAAGAAGTCCGGGGTTAGACATCTACTTAGCTTTGCTTATAAGTGGGGAGGAAGTACAAATTAACTAAAAATATGCTTTCGTATTAGTTGAACGTTCCCAAATAACTCAGATTATGTACACTCATTGTGTACGAAGTTAAAGTCGATTTAAATCAAAGAAAATTTCATGTTTTTACTTTTTAATTTCGATCATTAATCGTTAGTGAAGAATTTTTCTTTGAGCACTTTAGATGTTTTTATTTCTCTATTAATAAAATATTGCATGGCAAGTTGCCACGTTCTGAACGTTTTGATGTTTTTCGGCCCCAAAATATATTAAATTTATACTTTTTATACGTTTTTTGGAAACAAAAACTGAAAGTTTTATGACCACGTACAGAATATGTTAGATATGGTACTAAACAGAAGACTTGAAGGTATGATTGTTCATTTTCGGTCTGAACCAAAGTTGTCTAAAAGCTTTAAAAAATAAATTGTTCATTTCGTCAAAATTACACATTCCGGAAAGTTGTTTTTTTTTTATCCAAAGAAAATTTCATAAGAAAATTATTGCTTTCTATTTAGTTTTATGACATTACTTTAAAAGTGGAACTTCGGAATCAAATTCCTCCAATTTTAAGTTATTTTTTTTTCTAAGCCAACAAATGACTTGGATGTAGAAATACATGTTCAGATTTTGCTTTCACAAAATATAGATTTTTGTCAAAATTCGTCGTGTTGGAAATCTTTAGGTTGGTACTTCTATGAGAAAAATTAAAACTCGGTAACTCCGTGAAATCAACTAATATGTTACATTTTCAGAAACATGTTTGGGTTACGCTCATATGAACGATCTTGACAAAAGTCTGTGCTTGTCATCTTTAAAACGGCCCCGGATTCGATTCCCGGTGGGAGGCTTAAAGTTTCGTCGTTGACTGACCAAACATCGTGAGGACAATTGGGGAGCTACATGAATAAAACAAGTAGCGGACTATGGTCATGAAAGTCAGACATACGGCTTCAAGAAGGTGTTACGCTGACCACATAATCCTCTAATAACTTGAACGTAATACAGCCGGCTGATAGGTCGATGCCCTTAGGGACTGTCGCACCACTTAGTTTAGTAGTTTATTTAGTTAAGTCTTCTATAAATAACTTTTGATAGTTGTCAAATAACATTTTCATTATGTCGAGCATATTACTTCGGTGTTCAATCCGTCCTAAGAGCTACTTCCACAGCCCAAATGTTTAAGTTTGAAAATGAACACTAAAACTAAAAAATAGGCAATCATAATTACAAAGAGAGGAAAATGCAATAAGCATTAAACCAGCATATTTTTGCCAAATAATTCGTTGGATAGTAGAAAAGAAGTCTTGACAGCATTAGTAAATACACAAGCCAACGACTTGAAGGTTCCGGGTTCGAGCACCGGAAGGAACATGAGTATATTTTAACTCGAAGGTGACAGATAATCGTGACAGGCCGAAGTCAACATTTACTAGACCGACCCATATAAAATAAAGTTTACCAAAGTTTTACTAAATATCCAACATGAAGTGATTGGCGATCATGAAAGTTTTTTCGTGAAGTGAAAGATGGTTTGCTCTCAGGGAAAGTGAAATTAATCAAATGTAAAGGCATACCACAACAAATAATCATTTTTTAAATGTTGCTACTTGTTGTAAACATATGAATGAAAGCTGATTAGATCATCATCGTCCAGACTTAAGTTCGTCTATGTTAGCTTTGGTTAGCTCCAACCTTGGTTCTCATAACTTAAGTTTCCAGATCTAAAAGTATATTTAGCATATTAAGATTACAGGGAAAGAAAGAGGGGGGATGAGTATTTAAAAAATGAGTTTGCGCTCGTAACAAGGGATTACTCCCAACTCGCAGTCTCCCAACTTGCAGTCATTCCAAAAAACTGGATTTTTTTTGTCCCAACTCGCAGCTCCTCACACTGAGACAAGCTCTTCATCCCCGCGGGCTATCAACAACTGCAGCTTCAAAGCAAAACGTGCTACAACTTCTTTCCAATGTTGTCAAATGTCCGCGTACACCTTTTTTGGTGCTCTGTCTCATGTGATTGATTGAATTCTGTTTAGTTTTGCAAAAGTAAACGAACCCCGTTCTGTGATTGTGTGCTAGTGTGCTCTGTTTTACATCATACATCAGTTATGAACTGTCTGAGAAGGCCATCTTGGTAAGAGGCTGAAACTGTTACGAATGTTTAAGTTTTTAATAAATCCTAGTCATAGCCTTGTCAGCGAATTCTTTAAGTATAATATTGATCTCCGGAAACAGAAAGCAATGGAGACTTGGTAAATGCCACTCGACTGTTGTAGAATTTACCAAGGTTCTGCTGGATGATGCACAGCATTATAACAATCTCCAAGTTAGGACAGAGCTTCAACAGGACAGCAAAAAGAGGAAGACAAAATATGTCGAACTTGATTTAAGATTATCTGCCTCAGTGGCACAATATGAGCAAGACAAAAATATTGAAAGAGTTCTTAGACATTTGGGCTATATGCTCAAATTACACTAATAGGGGAGCTCCAACACAACAACGAGGACAATGTGCACTTAGCACTGATACCGAAAGATACAAGTATTTTTTTTCATTATTCTTAGTAATACATTCATATGGAGTAAACAGGGTGGATGGACGTTTTATTACACATGCATGAGGACAATGTGTACTTGGCACTGAAACCAAGTGACAAGTCTCCATTTGGAGCCGCCTTGGGCTATTGGCTGAATGGTATGTGATGAAAATAATCATTCCGTTTTTTCAATAATCTTAGGTGTAAGTCATATCATCTCATCCGCTCTGCTTTCGTTATTATTATTAGTTGAATTCTAATAGTGATATCAAATGTGGACCAATGTTTTGTGTGTTTTTTAATGTCTGCTTTTATTTCATTTGTACTTATTTGTAACAGAAGGCTAGTATTGTATAGGCCCATGGTTATTATTATGGAATTAAATGGAATGTATTGATGACCTCTAGGCATCTAAGGATCAGGCTAAGATGGGGAGGGGAAAAGATTAGAGAGGGTGTCGTCCAGGGCCAATGCTGAACGTGCCATCCAGGCATGTGTGACAGAAAAAGAACTGGAAAAACCTCAGTTAGCATGGTCGGCCGCTGGGATCGAACCCAGCACTACCACTGAGCTACGGCGTCTCAGTTCTTAATATGGAGTAAACTAGGCAGATGTGAATTTATAGTTTGATTACATATGGCAACACCGCAATCTCTGAGCGCAAGTTGAGAAAATATTACAAACGCTGAAAACGACGAGTTAGGACGAAATTCCGAAGACTGCGAGTTGGAAAGCTGCGACTTTTACGACCCCATAACAAGTATTACACAATGACAGCTAACCGCTAGGAAAGTTCATTTCGAAAAGTGCAAATAATTTACAAGTAATAGCGACTTTAGAATGTTAAATACAGGGGTGTAAATGGGAGAGTTAGACTTTAAAATGCCTATTACGAGAAATCGCGTTTTTTTTTTTTTTGCGTACTCCTCAAATAAGAATGAGAAAGGTCAGGGTTAAAATTAAGAATTGGTAACGTTTATGAATGAAACTCTTAGAGACCCCCAATAGTTTGAATCAATCCCCCAGTCACGTGCTTAGTTTTGAATTCATTTATAGCTTTCAGGCTCAGACCGGGATAGGGAGAGAAAGTTTGAAAAGTAGTCCGCCAGGGTTTAGTTTTTGAGGTACAATCCCAGCATTTGCCTGGTTTTTGACTGAGACGTGATTAGTGGTTTGACTGAATACGTAGAAAGGGTCAGAACAGTGCTGGAAGTGTGGGGAACGCAAGGGATTGTGGTTTCTCTAGTAATCTGAAATGTGTGTCTAGGGGTAACGTGAGGGAGCTCCGAGAGTCAATATAGAAAAAAAAAAACACTGTTTACGCTTCCAAGAGGCGGTTAAATGACAATTTTTCACCATTTGCGGAATTTGTTTGCAAACGTACAGCACCTAGAACAATGCAATGGTCTAGTCCAGTGATTTCCAACCGGAGTTCCGCAGAATCCTGGGGTTCCTCGGCGCAGTGTTAGGGGCTCTGCGAAAATCAGTAAAATTGTATTCAAACTATACTAATTGCTGTTCGTCTCTCCTACTGTGCAATACCACTTTACATTTTGCTGTACCCTTGAATAAAATATTATGTATCAGGCAGCCAGAGTTTCCCAAAGTATTGTTAAATGATTATGGGTTCCTCGAGATGAAAAAAGTTGTGAAACACAGGTCACTTCTTTATCAATTTAAACCGGAAACGTATGAGATATTTGGCTACAACAGGATATCGTAGTGCAGATCAGACAGCTCACAGACCCAGAGATGATAATGTAGAACAGTCACCCGAAGAGTCGTTTTTACTTAAATTTTCAATAGTAAGTCTCAACGAGTACCAACACTGTAAAGTTAGGTGATAGTTCTACTTTTCTTTCCAATCCACAGTTTCCATAGCAAAAAAACAAAAATAATAATCGTGGGTTCCCCGAGCAAAAAATGTCCATTTCCAGAACTTAGTCAGAGTCGTCATGTTCTGTATGAATCTATACATATGTGGACAGATTGTACACCGTACAGAAACTTCTTGATAATACAAATACAATTATTATTCAGATTGTCTAGTTTCGTCATATTCCATTTCTGTAAATTAAAAGGAAACTAGCTTAAAGTTCGTTCTTTTTAATTCAAGAGGAATTAGTTGTGAAAATGTAATACAAAGTTGATTAGTCATGGAAATAGATATTAATAGCTATTTGAGTATAAATAATAGCATTATTTCTATATACTGATCCAAGCAAAAGAGACAAAATAAAATTTTTCCTAAGAAACTAACCATGCAACTATTAATCAAATCATTTTTATAAAATCTTTAGAATTAAAGAATACACCTTTAGTTTAACACCAGCCTCTAGTTTAATAGCTCTCTCGAACCTTTAATCCATATTTACCCCAAGCTAGCATATCAGGAGGCCACAGAATTGTGATCCTCATGATGATGGAAAAATGATGATACTGTGTGTTCTGCGCAGCGGCAGATTAGTGATCCTAAAGTTCCTGGGCAAGTTAAGTCAATGGTGATTTACCATTGCCTTCCATCGGGCAGAGATACTATTGTACATATTGCGGAACCATGTTTGAAGTTGTTTATAGCGAAAACTTGTTTGGAGAAAGACTCTTTGGTGCAACGATTAAACATCCAGCAGAAACACCAAAGAAAGACGGACAAGGGATTTGACTCTTATCCTCAAATGAAGAAGCAAAATCTGAGTCAACTTATATACACCAAGTCTTGGACAACATTGGCTGTCTCAAAAGTTAAGTTATGGCTTCAAAAGATTGAAAGCTACATATTTACAATTGTAACAATTATAAAAACTTTAGAAACTTCATATGAAGAGATGATTGTAAGGCCTGAGCTTTAATAAGAAATCATAATCTCAGATAAATGAAACGTACTAGTTATTCAAGGTAGTCTTACGAGGAATGTATTACTAAGGAATTAAAGAAGCTATTAAACAACATATAAAAACAAAAAGATCAATAAAACAGAAATGGGAAATATAAAAGGAAGGGAAGGAATAATATCGTGAATCAAACTGAAAGTACACTAAACCTAGTGCATTAAAGAAAATTTACGATCGAGGATAAATATTATTAAACTAAGTGTTAATAAGTAAATACAGTATCCAGGAAAAGTAACATTAAACCGAGTTAGGAAAATAAAAGGATCATTTAAAACCAAAATTAATTAGAATAAAACTACTACTAAACAGCAGCTAAAATGTAAATCTGAACACGTAACCAATCAACTCAATAAGTAAAAACACTCAGTGATCCAAAAACAAGGGTCTGAAGATTCGAGATACAAATAAGTAAGTCAAGAAAACCAATATAAATTGTCAAAAAGTGGCCGATACTAAAAGGTGAGAAATCCAGTAAGGCCACTTGAAAAAGAAGGGATAAAACCTAGAAAGAAAATGCAATTTTACTTATCAGTACTTTAGCCTCAAATGAATCTTTCTCCATTAATCTTTTTACACCAAATTTGAATATTAGGGACCTTAAAAATTATTTTCAGGTATCAATGTATTATTCTAGTATATTTTTATCCTTTTTCAGAAAATATTCCAAAAGTTAGAAGAGTGTCTCCAATCTTAACTAAAAGTGGTAAAGCCATATAAGCAGTTTCTAATACCTAAGCAAATATTTAGTTGATACCAATTGATCTTGGCGTATGCAACAATTGGAAATATTCGTCATCGTTAGGAATAATGTTGCTAACGCAAGTCGAATTTGACATTTGATAATCTGTAACTAAACTAAGTTGAAAAGTTGATAAATTTATAAGGATGACAAAGCAAATCAACCAAATTTATTCTTATAAACAAATTGTTGTAGATACAAGGACTGAGATTACGCAGGAAATTACGGTATTATAAAACAAACTTCTGTGAGTAAATTTATTTTTTGTTAATAGTTAGTAGAATTTTTCACATACATTACAAACAAAGAAAAGGTTAATACTTTAGTTAAGTGTTTCCTCACATTTTATTGGGCATAGTTAGGTGGGCATACAAAATATACAGTCAGAATTTGTTTGGTTTTGAAAAACGTATGAATCTATACACGCTTTGGCTGGCCTTAAGGCACTATCCCAGATCGTTCAACACCTTGAATGCTGGGTTACGCGAACTGCATTGCATTTATTCGTTATAAGGCATCTATCCATTGTGTTGTATTTTGTCGTATTTACATTTTATAAATAATATTTCCGTTGCAAATAATGCACTCAGGCACTTCTATAAATATCTAGCGACAACCAGCAATTCAAAAAAGTGTCGCAAAAATCCATAATGTTGTTACGATGTCGTTAAATACGCACTCAAATTGAGTAAGAGTCTTGAACAGGACCCCATGTAGAGGAATACTAATTAAGTCACTCCGCGTTATGAATGACACGTATTTTGTCACAAAAAAAACGGACAGTATCTCGAGTGAGCGATAGTGAGCGAAGAGGGGCTAGTTAAAGTCATATTAGGTTTTTTTTAAATCTTATGTGATCTTATCCCACATTTCACTCTCTCGCTCACTAACTGTAGGGACTTCACACTGATATAACTTCGTTCTCCTTGCACGAAAACATAAAAAATCATTATACAATGCATGTTTCTGCTGTATTTTTACCTATTGTTGGCTAATTCTGGATGCCCATTGCCAAACTTAACCCAAACACAGTTCAATTAGTTACCATATAATAGCGTTTTATTTGGTTTAGAAATTAAATTCGTCTAGAATAGGTTTGGAAATCACTGTTTAAGCAGAGCGAATTTTTCTATTTAAAGTAGATCTGCACCCTTTGTAAACTCTTTGTAATACCATAACTTCCGCCAAATGTAGTAAAACATTTCCTCAGTATCTAAGAAAACGACAGCGTGTTGACTGAGCGACGTGGTCGAATGAAAGCGTGTCCGCTAGAATAGTGGACCTTGTTTCTGAAATTTTCTATTTCATTAAAATATTTTATTTTCATAACCTCAAAACAGGAATTATAATTATTTATATTTGTGGGAAATGATGTTAAACGGATCTAAAGATCTGAGCTAAAAGACAATTCAATAGCCATGTGTCTATGTTTAGTGGTTCTCTCAGGAACTGTATGGCATTGGCAAAATTTGCCCGGTTTCTTTAAATTGCAATTCTATATCTCGTTTGTAAAAAGCCTGCAATACTATTTGAAAAATGGGCTTGTCTAATCTCAATGAATTACGTACTTTAATGTTTTGTAATCTTCATGTTCAGTATCATATCTATAAAACAACTGTATTTAGACTAGGTTTTAAGTTATCCTATGTATGCATCAAACCATTTCAAGATGAAATCTGTGTTAATCTCAGATCGTCTTATGCAAAATTAAAGATAAAAAAATGACAGTTGGAAGATTAATCAATTTATATTATTCGAAATCTCTCACTTACACAGAAAAGTTGTTATGCTGAGTATGGTAAGAATTAAAAGTACCAAATGAGGAATTACTATTCAAGGAAAATAAGGTATTTAGAATTTAACAGTTTGTGAGAACTCAAAAGTAAGAATTTAAAGGGCTCAAAAGTTCTTATCCACTCCCTAGAATTTGAGCGACTCAAGAGCAAGTGCACCAAAGCAGGAGCCAATAAGATTAGAAGTTTCAATGAGCTTTTAAGGTCCAAATATATTCATGTAATTTTCGATGTGAATAATTTTATATATTGATACAATATAATTTTACAAGATACACAAGATAAGACTATTCTGTTTTATAAATAAAAGATTAGGTCAACCGAGGCTCTTTTTTTTTCAATGTCACTGGCATCCAATCACGTATCTAGAAGTTGCTCTCGAAAGGGATTCAAGGTATGTCTGGGTATGAAATATATATAAAATATATGCGATTACGCCTAAACTTGTGCTATTTCTACATAAAACGCTGAATATCAAAGAGTTTAGGATCGCCGGAACCTACATAAAATACGTCTCTGTTTACATTTTTTCATCCAAGCTCATTATTTGATATACTCTATTATCAGTCTCTATTCCAGTTACTTTCTGAACTCAAGAGTGGAAGATGTTTCTCGGAACACTTCCTACTCAACACTCCATCTTGAACTTCCTTGCACTGTATTGTTGTTTTCTTTTCACAATATTCTTACTTTGTCTTATTATATTATCCCTCAGTTGTTATGTGGTATTTTGCGTTTTGTCTCCGCGAAATGATTCCTCTTGATTGATAAGATACATTTTCTGGAAGATAGGTACATATCTTATGCCAGGTCATACTTTATTTTCCCTTCCGGAAAATGCCCCAAGCTTCATATTGTTTTTATCAATCATAGCAATGTAAGCCAACGAAAACACATATAAATGCGAGATAGACCTCTTGCAGAACATGAAAATACATATATACTATTCAGCTAGGAGTTTTATATAGTTGTCATTTCACTATTCCTTAAAACAAAATGCTTTGCTTGGAGTCAATTCGAACGACCGTGTCACAAACACCTTCGCCACTATACCAAGTTTCCTGAATTTATCTTCGTTCTTAGGATGAACAACAACAACAACAACTATAATAATAAAAAAATATTTACGGAAAAATTCAATACAGACACAGGGCTGTACCCAAAATATATTATCTGTATTAATATACAGATTAAGTAGAAAAAGAACAGATACAAATAATATAAAAGAGAAAAAAATATATATAAATCATTTCTGATTTGATTAAAATCAACACACAAGCTACATAACAGAAGCAGCTACAAAGAAAAAGGTGAATACACAAGGTAAAAATATATAATAATAACATATTTGCAGTTTTATTATTACGTTTTCTAAAAATAGATAATATTAAAAAAAGATATGTACATGTTTTCCAGTCAAATTAAAGATGGGAAATAATAATTGTAGACTACATTTAAAACAAGATAAAGAGAGTGGAAAAAATATAACACCTACTATCATCAAAATTTAATTAGATTCACAATGTTTAATTATACCTTTAAATATAGTTCGTAATTGACTCTAAAAAATCTCGATATACTGATTATATTTATTATCTTGTCCATCACAACTACATATGGGAGATGATTCATATTCCTTAATTACAAAAGGGAGATAATTTATTATGCCATAATTCGGAGCTCTTATATTGATCATATCATCTGTAGGATAATGACCATATCATATGTATGGAAAATATTGTAATTTAATACTCCAATTAAATAATGATGTTTTATTTATTTATTTGTGCACCTTCAACAAAGATGTACATCTCCAGTGAAAGAAGGCATATACAGTTTACTATTACAAGATACTGTAATACAAAAATAAATTAAAAGATATAAATAAGAATACAAATTTACCACTTCATATCTTTGAGGTAAGGCATCCGGCTGTTAACAAAATGACAAATCTTCGGAATTCCAGAATATCTGCCATTTTGGTCCTCGATGCCACCTCATTCTTTCAATAACATTTTTTTAATAATACAAAGAAAATAAAATATAAAGAGACAACTATAAAGTAACAGCTACATCAAGAAACAATTAACTATGATTCATAAGTAACTACAAATAAGTGTGAAATATGGAACTCAAAGGAGAATACAAAGTTTTGGTTGGTTGTATTTAAAGAAAGGCATCCGGTTATTAAAAAGATGACAGATCTTCGGAACTCCAGAAGATCTGCCATTCTGGCTCCGGCTGCCACCTTACTCTTTCTGTATCAAAACTTAGATTAAGGTGAGACTAAAGAAAAAGAGTGAAGAAGAAATAGAATTACAACAGCAAACAAAACTGACTATGATTTAAAAGTATATACAAATATTGTGCTATTATATAAAACAATGATTTGCTTAAAATGAACTTTGTTATACCATATGTCATGAGCCAATAGTTTTTTCAATAATTTTGTGTATATTGAAAATATTAAACTGAAATCTAGATCTCGACATTTGTTTAATAAATTATTGAACATTATGCAGACTCTGAGGAGTGGTGAAGATTTCTGTTTTTCTGTTCTTGGAATTGCACATGATCATAAATCTCTGAAACGAAGATTGCATTTTCTGATGTTAAAATTAATTCTACATAGGAATGTTGCGTTATCAAGATTACCATTTACAGTTTTGTATAGGAATATCTGCTCGGATATTTCCCGTCTCCTTTTCAGAGTAACGTAATTAAATTCACATAGCAATTGTTTATAAGGTATTTTTGATCTATAAGCCGGTACATGATATTTTTTATAATAAAGAAATCGCAAAAACCTTTTCTGAATTTGTTCTATTCTCTTTTGCTGTGATTGATATCTGGGTGACCAAATGACTGATGCGTATTCCAGTTTACTTCTTCCCACACTATTGTATAATATACTAATACAATATATATTATTAAAACATTTAGCATTTCTGATTATAAATCCTAGTTTTTTATATGCATCGTTAACTATCTGCGAAGAATGCTTTTCAAATGACATATTAGAGTCAATACTAACACCACGATCCTTAACAGAACACACCTGTTCAAGTTTTT
>JAGDQP010050266.1:0-14289 GCA_022664845.1 Lepisma saccharinum | reverse complement strand
TCTTGTCTGGTTGTGAGTTGCAAATCGTTATCAGCAGTCAAAACAAGCAAGTGGAGCCAAGGACGCAGTTTTACGGTAACCACAGTGACAGCTAACGCCGTCTATGCTCAAATTCTGGTTTCATATTTAAACACCTGGTATCAACATGCACGGCAGTGCATGAGCCAAGTTCTTCACGTCAGAAAACGTCAGCACTGCCAGAAGCATGTTATACAGGAACAAGAGTTTATGGCAAAATCGACGATTTGGGGGCCCCGTAAGAAAAAAGATGTTAAAGATAGGAATATGAGCTTTTGCCGTTACGGAGATATACTAAATATGTGCAGATGTACAAAATTTCATATTCGTATCTCAAACTATGTTCTAGTTGTGGAACCCTGAAATTGCACATTTTAGGCTAACTGACTCACTCACTCACTCACTCACTCACTGACTGACTGACTGACTCACTCACTCATCATATTGTTTAGGGTGTTTGGAGTAAGCTAGAAACATGAAATTTGGTATGAAGGTAGAGGATGATAAGTAGATAAAGGAAAAATTCCGAAATTTTGAAAAGGTCGCCATCTTGGATTCAAAATGGCCGCCAAACCTAAAAATTCAAAGAATACACAGCCTAAACGACTAAAGATAGAACAGTGAAATTTGGTATGAAACTACATCATTGATAGCAAATTAAGGAAACTTTTTAAAAATTTGAAAAAGTCGCCATTTTGGATTCAAAAAGGCCGGCAACCCTAAACTTTTAAAGAATACACAGCCTAAACGGCTGCCGCTAGAATAATCATATTTAGTTTGACAGTACAACATTATTAGTAGATTATGAAAATATTACAAAATATCTCTAAAGACGCCATCTTGGATCCAAAATGGCGGGCGTCATAAATCCATTTTCCAACTGCTTGAGCCAGAGATACGAATTTTGGCATAATGATGTATTATCAAGAGTAGTTTAGGAAAACATAACAACGTTTTAAAAAAGTCACCATCTTTGATTCAAAATGGCAGCTGAAATACCATTTTTCACATCGTTCGAGATAGAGAAATGAAATTTGGTATGACAGTTTATCATCACGAGTATGTCACGAAAATATAAGAAAACGTTAAAAATGTGTCCATCTTTTATCTAAAATGCCCGCCTAGGCCCCACTTTATAACGACTGAAGCTAGAGAAACGAAATTTGGTATGAAGGTGTACCATTACGAGTAGGTTAGAATAAATTCGGCTCGTCTCCCCTACTAGGGTACAGTTCCCAGCTGGAGCCTGATTGCGATAAAGGGGTGCGCCCCAGCGAGGCCATCTTGGAATTCTGGGGGCAGCGCCCCAATGAGGCGAAGCGAGTATATACATTACACAAGTGTAAAAAGCTGCGAAATACGCGCAAAAGCACCAGGGGTACAAACTGTCCAGTCAACTCCTTCAACCTTAAAAAGTGGTGAAATGGAATATGGATGAGCCTAGTTCCTCGCGCCAACTTCCAATACTCCTGCGTGTCCCACCACGTTTTACTCGTCACAAACAGCACTGCCAGGAGCATGTTATACAGGCAGAATATGGAAGTTTCCCCATTCGGACGCAGCGCTCTGGAGTATGAGGGAATATCTGCATCATGTGGCGCAGTGCACTGCAGATTCTGGTTGTGATAAAAAGACGCAGTTTCTCCAAACTCCTCAAGTTCGATGCGCGGCCTGCCGTGGGATTCTTGGCGCAGCGACGTGAGCGAATCGAGGGGAGTATCAACACGTACGTCAGTGCATGCAGACGAGTTCCGCGTGTCACAAAACGTCAGCATGCTATACAGAAACAAGAGTTTATTGCGAAATCAGCGATTTTGAGGTTCTGTAAGAATAAAGATGTTAAAAATTGAAATATTAAATTTCGAAGTATGACGGTATATCATCACTATTAGATTACAAAATATCTGCAAAGACATCATTTTGAATCCAAAATGGCTGACTTCATAATGCATTTTCCAGAACGTTTGAACTAGGGATACGAAATTTAGCATAAAGGTGTATTAACAAGAGTAGTTTAGGAATAATTTACATTTTTGAAAAAGTTGTTAACTTGGATCAAAATGGCCGCACAAACTTTTTCCACACCATTCGAGCTATAGAAACGAAATTTGGTATGAAGGTGTACCATCACAAGTAGGTAACGGCAATGTAAGAAAACTTTTTAAAAATCGCTTTTTTTAATTCAACATAGCCGCCCAAATACCATTTTCCAAACCACTGAAACTAGAGAAACGAAATTTGGTATGAAGGTGTACCATCACGAATGTTTCAATAAATGGATCAAACCACCGCTATGAGCGTGCAGCCTCCGAGGCGATATGGGAAAAGGTCTGCACAGCATGGGGCGCTGTCCCCAGAAAGTCTGATCACAATAAAGGGGGCGTAGCCCTAAAAATTTGAAGTTGGGGCGCACACGGAATTCGGGGGCAGCACACCTAGCGAGGCGAACCCAGTATATATATACACGTATAAAAAGCTGTGAAATTCGAGCAAAACAAGAGATGATGTTCGAGCCTTAGGGTTGGTGGTGGTGGATTTTAGGGCCGCCTGCAGAAAGCAAATTTGCTGTATCATCACAAGTAGGTTACAATAAATATGGCAAAGCTTCCCTATGTTTCAATAAATATCTCATTCCCACTTGTGGTGGGTACGGGAAAAAAAATCTGCAACATGGAAGCACAGTGTCCTGGAGAGTGGTTACGATAAAGGGGCGTAAGTACCCAAAAACTCGAAGTTGGGGGCGAGGACCTAAACGAGGCCGAGAGAGCGAGTATATATATTATACACGTACAAAAAGCTGTGAAATCCGAACAAAAACACCAGAGGTGCAAAAACTGGAGCCAAGTTCTTTAGCCCTAAAAAGGTGTGAAATGGGAGACGGATGAGCCAAGTTCTTTGGTGACAGCATGTAACAGGAACAAAGGAACTTGGCGCGAGCTGGCAACAGCCTTAGGGTTGGTGGCGGTGGACATAGTGGGTTTTAGGATCCCCACCACCCTTATAGCTTGAGGATCATGAACGTTGCCACCTCGCGCCAAGTTCCTTTGTTCCTGTTACATGCTGTCACCAAGGAACTTGGCTCATCCGTCTCCCATTTCACACCTTTTTAGGGCTAAAGAACTTGGCTCCAGTTTTTGCACCTCTGGTGTTTTTGTTCGGATTAATATTAATACTATCATCATTTAAAGATTAACAAGCCAAAAGCTGATTTGGGCGCCAATTTCCAATACAGAACGCTAAATTTACATAGAAAATGATATCGAGAAAGAATGTTTTGTGCAACAAAGAGTCTTAAAACAAGCCAACAGAGGAAAAGAAAGAAAGCTTTAAAACAAAAAAAGAAAAAGAAAACATTAAATTGTATCACCCAACTAAAAGCTACAGTTTAGAAACTAATTTTGGACGTCACTTTGAAATATGGCGAAAGCAAGTACGTTTCGTTGATTCCTTCAACGTTTAAAAATACTAATTAGATAAAAATATATACGTGTGGACAATTTTATACTTTTAAACAATAATCATTGTTTTAATTTTGTATTGTACGTTCGTTCGTCTTTCTGCAACGTGTCTAATTACTCAACAAAAGCTGAAATAGAGAAACTAACTTCAGATCTGAAACCATGCAAGCTTGATTAATTTAGCCATTTTGAGTCTTCTGGGCATAGAACCTTTCTTTTTGATTTTTTATGCCATACGTACTTTTATGAAACTGACCATATCACACAGGTTATATCACTACATTCAATTAGATCAATTATCTAATTTCTTAACCTTTAAAGTGCCAAAACAATGACATTGTAGAATTTATAACTACATCATCGTATATCTCTATTATATGCATTTAAACCGATTATTGCTGGCACTTAATTTGAATCTGAGAAGCTAGATGAAGCTAGTATCAACGAGTAGTCACGCCATCTGTTGGTGTTTCTCTTAACTATTTCGAATAATGTCAGACGCCAAGCAGATAAGTGTTTCTATACCTGGTTAATGTGAAAAATGTATAAAATCTCTCAAAGATTTTTGAAACCGTCCTAAGTAGATAACACTGATCTTGGTGAGCTCAATATTGTTTCCCACTGCAACGATGACCACTGTATTGTTATATGCACTCATAGAGACAATCTAACTTTTGCTGTTAGAGCATGTGTGCAAAAGTATCAATACCAACTCTATGCTTGGTAACCAAAATTTCTGTGAAGGAGGATTATTGTTGAGAAGAGAAAATGAGAACGAGACGATAAATAAAGAGAGAGCGCGTAACTGCTTAGCACACCCTTTCTGCAGCATCTAGAGTTTGACAGATGCAAGCATGGTTGAAAACAGAAGAGGAAGGGAAAGATGGCTCCCGTAATTTCTGGAAGGTATGAAGGAGAATCAATAAATAATCTTAGCCAATCAGCAACTTAATTTTCATCTAGACAGTTCAATATATTTATTTTACATACATTTATTGTTGCAGTAGTAATTAATCGGTTTATTATTGTGCAGTACTACATGTGTGACATCATAACAAGAGTCTAAGATGGTGTCTTCGTACAGACTTACTCAAAAAAAGAATAACTTTTGCATGATCTTTCTTCTCTCAAAGGGTCCAAATAATAAAAATCAGTTATTTATAAACACAATCAGGCACAAGATCTGAGTAGTATAACGGATGAGAAAGACGCCCGAAACGTTGCCTCTGGATTTTACCGGTTGAAAACAACAAAGATATTGAGCACTGTTTGAGTCTGTATTATTGACTTCAGATGCTTTGAAAGTAGAAGCTAATAGGATAACTGGTGTTAGAGGTTCTCTCAGGTATTTAGTGTTACAGGTAAAATTTCTTTATAATGAACGTCGTTAAAACGGAATTTTCGTTAGAATCAAGTCTTTCGAAATCCTCTCCGAATTCTTGTTTTGCAATACAATGCTCATTACAACGAGTTTTCGTTATAACGAAATAAAATCGCAGTAAAATTCGTTATAAGGGGATTTTATCTGTATCAACTTGTACATTAGTTAACTAAAACTAACCACCATAAGCTATATAAGAATAATTATGCTTTAAGAATCGTTTCATTAAAATAAGGCCAATCTCTCCTTTTTCTTTCCCTTAAACTTCTTGTTCATAGCAGGAAATATTGGACATAACTTTTGTCTAATGACGTATTTCTAAACTGTACCTTCATTCGCCCATTTTAAATAGATTTGGTTAATTTACTACACAGGACTTAATTAGAAACGTTACTCTTGTCTTGAACAATTTTCAAAATCTACCGCCATCTCAGATTCTTATTATTATACCACTGCATGTAGTTTGACAAAACACAAATATGCAAATTACTATTACAAGACTTTAATTAAAGGTTGAAAGGTTAACTTTGAAATTGAAGGTTACGTTTAGTTTTATGTAACCAACGAAATTAGTATAGTGACCCTGTATTTGTAAATTCTCAATTTCAATATTGGCTTCGCATTCACATTATATGTTAAAACGTTTAGACAGTCCTGTATAACTGGAATTAGTAGGCAATATGAATAATAGGTGGGTATAGACATTTTTATATAGAAAAGTAAGTTATCGATCATCTGTATCATTACTTTGAAATCGTTTCTTTATTTAATTATTAGTAACGCTATATTGCTTGATATTGTTGCTATATCTAAGATTCTTAGGTCAATGTTTGTTTTCCTTATTAACAGCGAGAAATTATAGCTTGCTGTAATTATATCGAAACTTGATGTCATAAATTAGTAAGTTCCAGTTACCACATGGGCGTCTTGCTTCCACATCCTTCTGGAAATCCTTAGCCAGTACCTTTCATATTTGTATATTAAATCAGTGTTTATGCCAGAGTGGAACAGCTCGTGTCCGTACACCATCATGGGCCTCAAAATAGCCAGATAGGTCCTAATTTTGATTTTCATAGGTAAATCAGCTAATAAAATAGATTTGAGCAAAGAAAAAACCTGAAGTCCCTTTTTTCGTCTTATACTAATGTGCTTTTTAAAATTTAGTTTTTGATCCAAAGTACAACCCAAATAAATTGCCGAATTGCTATGTTTAATTTTGACTTTGTTTATTGTAATAGATATTTCTTCCTCATCTTTCTTTGTTCCCTCCCCCCCCCCCCCCCGCATAGAAAATTACGAATTGTGTTTTGTTTTCGTTTAAAATAAGTTTCCACCTCCTACACCATTGCGTAAATTTGTTGGCAGCCTTTTGTAAATTACTGCTTGCTCTAAGCACTGTCTTGGCAGAAGTCCAATACGCGGTATCGTCTGCAAATAATCCAAGTTGTATTCGGTTATTAGCAGGCAGAGGTGTATCATTCACATAAATGGAGTAAAGTATAGGACTTAGAGGCACCCCCTGTGGAACCCCTCTTTCGATATTTATGTCCTCTGAAAACGTTTCACCAGATCTGACTTTAGTTGTTCTATGTGTTAAGAAATTTGTGATCCATCTAATTATGGTGCTAGGAAAATTCATGGCATATAATTTGTATAAAATCCATCATGCCAGACCATGTCAAAGGCCAAGCTGAGATCCATAAAAATTGCGGCTCCCCTCCATCCTTTATTGATTGCAATTTGCGTATCCGTGACTATTCGCATGAGTTGATCAATTGTAGATATCCCGCTTCTAAAACCTGCCTGATTCTTTGTCAAAAAGTTGGAATTTATCCGTTTTGAGAGAACCGTTTCACATATTTTGGCTATGGTGTTTGTTAGTGTTATAGGTCTATAGCTGGCTGTAGAAAATTTACTTTTATTTGGTTTCGGTATAAAAATTGTGAAAGCTTTCTTCCATTGCAGTGGGATATAACCAGTTTTAAGAGATGTGTTGAAAATTGATGTCAAAAGTTTTAAAACTATAGGTGGCGACCTCTGTAACGCAATATAAGGAATTTTGTCAGGACCCAGTGAAGTGTTTTTCTTTTTCTTAATAATATTAATGATTTCTTCCTCGGTAGTTACATCCAAAAGTATGTTTATATCCCCCCAAGTGATTGTCCGCTCTATCAATTTCCGTAATGTCCTGAAAATGATCAATGATTGATCGAATTGATGTTGCCGTTTGTTGTACTTCTTTTTGAAATTTGTCATTATTTTCGTTTGGATTGATCCCTATTTTGTCTTTGAAAACCCTGTGAAAAATGTTAACAAAATCCTTATTGTCATGTATTTCCTCATTATCCAATTTATTAGGCAGTTGATGTCTTCTATTTTTGCCTCTCTTTTTTTTTGCCAGTGCGTTCCAAAACTTCTTAGGATTTTGTCTGTAGTTCTCATCTAGATCAGTAATAAATTTATTAATTTTATGGTCCCGAAAGTTGATTATTTTGTATTTAATTTCTCGTTGTAATTCATTTATCTGGTGTTTTGTGTGTTCATTGGGCTGTCTATGATGTAATCTAGTCAGATGTCTTTTATATCTTATGAGTGAAATTATGTCTTTTGGTAATTGCTCAGAATTTGGAATAAATTTAGTCTGTGGTACAGTATTCCTGAGTGCTTCCTGCAGTGTTTCAACTAAAGTGTTATATGAAGCTTCAATATCTTGCGGCGTCCTAATATTAGTTCGAACATTTCTCATTTTGTTTACAATAAATTCCCTAAATTTCTCCCAGTCCGTTTTACGATAATTTGGATAAGTTGAAGTGCAACTGCTTTTCATTATTTGCATATCAAATTGCATCATAACATCTCCATGATCAGATGTCAGGTTCTTATTAACTTGGTGATTATTTCATTTCTTTGCCATAGAAGGTGAAAGCAGAATTTTGTCCGGAGAAGTCTCGATATCGTTGCAGAACCTAGTCGGTCCGACATTAATATTAATGTAAGATGCCTGTATAAGGTAGTGAAACAATTTCGTCCCGTTTGTATCTGTCCTTGGGCCCCCCCATCAAACTGTGCTGGCAATTAATATCTGCAGCTAAAATAATCTTTCTGTATTTCGCCGCATATACAAATAAAGGCAGACTATCCGAAATATCCATTTTAGGACTAGAGTATAACGTTAATATAAAGAATGGATCTGTATTTTGTGTTACGGAAATTAAAAGAAGGGTGGTCATTGGGTCTTGAAATTTCTTTGGGAGTTCAACTTCGTGTGCTGTTATCTTATCACTGGTTAAAATAGCCACTCCCCCTGAAGAGTCAAGTCGGTCTTTTCTAAAAACTGTAAAACATGATGTAGGAAGTTTGATTTTTTCTTTTAATTTAGTTTCATTAATAATTATTATGTCAATATCATAATCCATGGCATACTGTATTACTTCATAGTATTTGTCCCTAATTCCGTTGATATTGATGAATGTGACAAAAAGCTTGTTTAGTTTAATAATCTTTGTTTTAGTTTCCATTCCCGTTAAATTCCTGGTTCGAGTCCTTATCTTTTCCATTAGTTTTCTTTTTCTTTAAGTAGTCCTCATTGCCTATGAAAATGTGTCCCTCAACAGACTGAATAATGTTGAAGTGTTTATTCAGAAATTCCTCCGTTGGAGCCTTAATAATTGAGTTTATTTTTGCCACAGATCTTGCCTCCTCAGGAATTGTCAATGTTAATGAAAGAATTGAAAGAATCCATTTCGAAATTTGTTCCATCTTTTCGTTAATTATGTCCTGTATTGTGTCCTCTAATTTCTGTTTGTTTGTATCATTATTTTCTATTAAATGTGTGGTTGAATCTGTCTGTTTAGGATTCTCTTCTGTCCCAATCCTAAGTGTACCTGCATAGTTTCTTTGGAAATTCAGAGAGGGTGAACTTCTATAGATTCTGTCCGGTATAACATTTGTAGCTTGTTTAGGTCTCTGAGGGCATGTCGATGTTGCTGTGCGATGACCAAATTTCTTACAAGTACCGCAAAAAATTTTGTCCGGCATAACATTGCACGTATAACTAAGGTGCTCTTTTCCACCTTTATAGCATGCAGGTATCCTAGAGCACGGTTTATCCTTTGTGGTATTTTAAACAGGTCCTACATGGAAATGGTCTTCCAGAATTTCTAGATTCCTCTGCCCTATAGATAACATATCCAATATATACCCCATTTGTAATCAAATTACTAATGAGTTTCGGATCCCTAGTAAACAACCTGACCAGTGGGAGTGGTCCCCGATGATTTCTGATTCTTGTTATATTTGTCACATCAGGATATTTCTCCTTTATTGTTCCCAGCAATTCTTTTATGTCAGTTTCAATTGGAATCACCCTAACAACACAGGTGAAAGTTGTATTGGATATTGGTTTTTGTGCAATTTTTCGTCCTTCCTTTATGACTTGCATCTCTGCCCTGGGTCCAAAATCCTTTTCTTTAAACTTCTCCAAAAATCTCTCCTGATTTTCTTTATTTGTAAATTGCAATCTGTATCCATTAATTCTCGATGCATAGAATACCTTAGCCTCTATGTTAACTAATCTTGTCCTAAAAACCCTTTCAAATGCTATTGAATTATGGAGTTCATTTCTGACGTTTTTAAGTATAATAGCATAATTTACTAAATACAAACCAAACTATATTTACTATATCAAAGGACGATAGTAGCCATTGGGCTAGAAGTCCTGTCTAGGTGGCCCTGCGGGCCCTGGACAAATTTACGTTACGTTAGTTAGTTACCACATGGAGTGATTTTATAATTGATTAAAATAGGATCATAAAACAAAATGTTTAACTTATATATGGTGTGGCACAGAAATGCGCTTTTTTAAATGCAACGAAACGGATGCTGTGTTTTTTTAAATACAAACACATCCACTGCGCTCTTACACTTTGCCATTTGTAAAATAAGTACAGTCACGTTTTTGTTTAAAATGACGCTCTACAGGGTGACCAACATTTTGATGTTCACACTTGGACAATCTTTGATGAAACTCGTCCATGGCACGTTCCAACATCTCCATAGGAATGCTTCTACTTTCAACGGTTGTTGGTTTTTAGGCCTCCGTAAACTACACCAACGCCATTGCACAGTCAGCGAGTCAGAGTGTGGTGTGCGGTCTCCTTTATAGAAGCAACATCTCAACGATATGCCGACATAATTTACACGTTTCTCACACTCAAACTTGCACACTTCCAAGAAGTGAGCCATTTTGGTTCTAGTAAGACTGTCACACTGTGAGCGAAGATATATGCCACACTTGTATTTATGACAAAATCGATTTCTACAGGATTTTTCTGAGCAATATAAATCTAACCAAATTGTCTCTCATTTTGGTGTTCTCCTGAATAAAACGTAAAATGCAAATAATTTGTAATCTGTATGACCATTATTGACTTCTTGTCTGGGCTATCGTAAGTAAAAGTCGATATATTTGGTAAAATATACTAAACTACACAAATAAAAACATGTTTATGAAATATACCAGATGTGTTAACCTTTTTTTGAAAATCATTTTAAAAAATTATTAAGTTGAAACATCCCTCAGAAAATTAACATTGAAAAGCCTTTTATTAATTATTTTTTTGTAGAATTCATTACAGAATGAAGATAGTTTGCTCCCTCCCTTGAATAAAAGAAAAAATAAGGTTTTAACGACAAATCATAACCAGCAAGGTCAGGATGATTTGGGAATATTAAACTGATATTTAAGAAAAACTGCCGCTATTTTGATAGCAAGAATCATGATGATAGACGTGTCATTGCGTTCGTAATTCAATCATTATACTGTAGAGTCTTCATTGACCTTTGCAGCTTTTATTTAAAAAAATAACTTAGAGCATTGCTCTTTCACGAGTGTTAAATAAATATACTATGTGATCAAAAGTATCCGGACACCCACGTGAAAATGAAGTACAAGTTTGTGCCACCCTCTATCGGAAACACTCGTAGTCAATACGGTGTAGGCTCATTCTTAGCCTTGATGACAGCCTGCTCTCTCGCAGACAAACTTTCAATTAGGTAGCGGAAGGTTTCCTAGGAAAAAGCAGACCATTACTCGCGGAGCGTCCAAATTAGAGGAGGTATCGATGTGAGTCAGTGTGATCTAGCATGAAGTTAGCGTTTCAAAACATCCAAGAGATGTTCTACCGGATTCAAATCAGGAGTCTGCGTAGGTAAATTCATTATTGACACATTGTCGTCAAACCAATCCCCACAAATACCTGCAGTATAGACGGGTGTTTGATTGTATTCAAAGATACAATGATCATTCCCCAACTGCTGCCGGGAAAAGTATAGTGGCTACGACAACAGACTTTGGATCAGTACCGGGGAGACACGTAGGTTTGATTCCTGCTGCCATCCGAGAGTTTTCTAAGATTTTCTCAGTTTCGCCCTGTGAGTATCGATATAATTGGAATCTTCTTACTTCCGTGTCGCTCGTAAGTGTTCATCGTTCCTTCAGACATACACGTGACGTAGACCATATCTGTCTGTAAAGTTCATAACTCTAAGTTAAACAACATAAAGTTTGTTATAGTAGAATACATTTTTATTTTGTCTTCGCAGGAATATACTTCAAAGGAGTAAAATGCGGTTTTCGAAGCCTTCTTCTCTTCATGTATTGATAGTGTGCAGCTGGATATGCGTACTGTGCCAGGGAATGAACTTAGGATCTTCAGATACTAAACATATGAAAGATCTTCTGTTGGCAGTTAATGTAAATTGGAGGATACGTATTTTTACGTTTGTATTTACACCTTCATCAAAAGACGGTAATTATTTAGAATTATATTTAAGACTAATGTTTTAGTGGTAGTTTAATTTGTTCGAGTAGCCAATTTCAAAGAATAATACCGGTATTCAATTTTGGTAAATTCTAAAGGAAAAGTTACGAAAAGCAACCACAAAAGTTGAGAGAAACTTTTTTTTTCTTACTTAGTGAAGCTAATCATGTCATGTTTGTAAGTGCTTTTCTGCTAACTTCATACTGAATACTCATAGCTACCTTGGAAAGATGTTCAGTGATTGCTCGCTCTGAACTTCTCTGGTCCAGTCATAGCTCTAATTTCATGCTTGATTCATTTCGCGCCAAGGGTTGATAAGTAGAGGAAACAGAACACTAATACGTACTTGAGGGAATATTTCATTTTTGTGTTCCAACGAACTGTGTCGCTAGGAGACAACAACATTGCGTTAGAGGAGGTACGACTGCAGGATAGTTGAACGTTACCACAGAAGTTATTCTAAAAGCGCTCTGTTTTTATTTCAGAAGTGAACAACACTCTACAGACAACGATAGGACAGTGTTCATATGCCAGTACAAAGCAACAGGAGGTTTTTCAGACAAATAACAGCAAAAGTCTGCATTCATAAGCAAAACGCACCGAAACCTGTTCGATGTTTCCACTGCTACGTCATATTCATACGTCGGAACGTTCTTCCCATTCAGATGGATATGTGGCCCCCTATCTGGTGTTATTGATTCACAAAACTTCGTTTTTAAGTGATTGCAATTGTCAATTTTCAGTTTATAAAGTGAGTGCCCTTCAAGTATTTCCAAACCTGATGAGGTCTGATGATCGCGTGGGCTTTTCAACCAGTCCTCAGCAACCTATTTACTATCGAGGAAATTGTTGATCCAGCCTACCTGTAGCGATTGTGTTATAATGAGAGGACGCATATACCTCTTCGGAGTACCGTACCGTAAGACAACACCATGCTCATTCAGGACTAATGGCATGACAGTATTGTCCAAAATGTCCAATTATACAATGTTTCAAGATGCCACACCAGACCATGATCTGACCGCTACTTTGATCTGTACTTTCAGTGTGAGTTTGCGTCGAAAGTCTGACCATTAATGTCATCACTTTAAGAAGAATAAGTATCAACTGAAAACAAAAGTTCTGACGCATTGTCTGCTTATGTCCATTCATAAGGAACTGGAGGTGTCAGTTTGTCTCATTCTCCCTAATGTGTGTAACAGTTGTAAGTTGTTATGATGCCATTTATGTATTATAAGGATGCACCAAGCACATCTCGCAATCTGATAGACACCGAAGATCTTTTCTTTGTCTTTTAGCTACAGAAATCGTAATACGTGTTGATATGGAAACGTTTGTATTTATTCGTTACAATCCATTTCTTTGTTGATTCTATGCATTATTACTGGATCTGGACTTGTTGAGTATCTTTACAAGGGTATCCTAGATGACGGATGCCGCACGTTCGGTGTGTTCTTCCTTCAAAACAGTTCAGCAACCTTGCGACAATTACCAGATCAAAAAAAATATATAAATATATAATTTTGATTACTTTGTCTTTCGTCAATTGCATTTTCCACGTTGATTTGTTGTCGAGACTTTGGCCACATTTTGTAGAAACCAAATTTGTTGGCTAAACTATCTACTGGTAAGAAAGGTGGTTGTGGTTTTGTAGTCCTTATTGCTATATCAACCGCATGCAATTCAGATGGAAATTACAATAGCGAGAGGAAACTGTATTGTGTGCCGACTTGAATGATAGGTTAGGGCTCCACCCGCTCATTGAAATCTTCAATCTCAGATACAAACAAAACTTTGTAAAGATGGCAGTTTCAACCGTGAGGACGAGACGTATTACCTTATGTTACCACTACAGAAATGACACTGTAATTAGTGAATATTCTTGTAACATTTTGTAGATTCACTTCTGCTAAACCCACTGAGACTTTTAACAGCTGTGTAGTTCAAATACAAATCTTTCACTAAATAAAAAACTAACTAAATATATGATTTTCTGCGAATATCAATCCTGACCAATCCAAATATTTTACCCTAATATTTCCTTTACACTTCATCTCAAACAGGGGCGTTCTGGGGTTAAAGGAACCCAGAGCATCTTACCCCAAAATACTACAAATAAATAATGGTAACAGAAGGTGACACAGTGGAACAATTATATGTCAATACATATTCGACAGTGGATCCTCAAATTTATTAAAAGTTTTTTATATTCCATAGAGATGTCACTGTTCTAACGTATTTGATTGGCATGCACAATATAAAAGCAAGGGTAAGACTTTGATTAGGTCTCTTTACATATAAATTACATAGGTTTTTTTAAATAAATCTAGGATTCCCAAATTTCGCAATGCTCTCCTGTTGATAAATCCAAACGCATAACGTGTGACACCCCTGTCTTAATGTGCAATAAATTATAAATTATACATTTAAATATTTATTCAATTATCTGATATAATTTATTTTGAATTCTTCAACAATAGCAATATCTTGAAAGTTTTGCTGCAAGATAATGATGTTTTGCTGCCGTTATTACAACAATTACATTTCAAATATTTGAATGTGTGATGGGTTTTACTTCGCTTAAATGATTCTTTGTTTCCTTGAACGATGT
>JAGDQP010050265.1:0-14289 GCA_022664845.1 Lepisma saccharinum | reverse complement strand
TTTGTCCTCAGTGTGGTGTCAAGGTAGATATGCATAACAGAAAGTCTAAACATGTCTGTGGTAAACATTTTTGTAAACTGTGTTTCATGTGTGTGGATAAGTTACATTCCTGTTTCGAAAAGTCAACAAAACCTAAACGGGTAGAAGATTTTCTGTATATATTATTTTATATTGAGGTAACGTTGTTGGAAATAGATGAAAATGGTGAACGTGAACATCAGCCAATTTAATTTGTGCAAGTCATTGTTTCCATAAATGTAGAGATATCGTTGACGAAAATCAGAAATGTGCTGTGTGTGGTAATTCAGAAGTTATTAGCGATTTTGTACTTTATAACATGGAGAAATTCATTTATTGATCACGTAATTCAACAAGGTCCTCAGTTTATAAAAGTGGTGGCGCTTTCACACAACGGATCTCGCTTTGACATGCTATTTGCTGCTCAAAGTCTCTTGGAACATCAGAAAATCATTCCTCATATTATTGCACAAGGTCATTAAATTATACAGCTAACTGTAAACAATATCATTTTCAGAGACATACTTGTTCATGGGGGTTCTTTTTGCTGATTTGGTTAAAACTCTGGGTTTGGATGAATCTCTCAGGGAAGGTGATTTTCCATACTTATTCAACCTCCAAATATCAAAATTACAAAGGACTGTATCCCAAACTTGACTTTTATGATATTGACAGTAAATCACCTGAAGAGGCAGAAACAATTGGTGCATGGCACCATGATTGTGTAGAGTCGAAAAAATCTTTGATTTTCAACATGAATTATTAGAATATTGCCGGAACGACGTCCGTATCATAACTTCGGCCCTCATTGGGTTTTCAAACCTCATTGAGGAAAAAAACAAACGGTATTCAATGTTTTCTTCATATAAGCAACATTGCTATGTGTGCGATGGAATGTTTTCGTTCTCTTTATTTACAAGAGAATTGTATTCCAATTATTTCTCCATTACGGTTCCATCATCGTGATCATCATTGCAAGAAAACACGCAAATGGCTTAAGTATATGGAACATGAACGCAAAATTACACTGAGGACAGCTGAAAATGGTGGAGGTTCAATTTAGACATTTTAAATTGGATGGATATGATAAAAAGAGTCGTGCTGGGTTTGAATTCTATGGGTTCTACTGGAACGGACATACTTGTATATCTCAACTTCGAAATCTTCCTATTTATGATGAAGGGCGTACCTTGCAGGACCGGTATGATGCGACGATGGCTAAAAAAGAATTTCTTGAAAATAGTTGTGGGGTAAAGCTTGAGGAACAATGGAAATGTGAATGGGATCAGGCTGTTAAAACGTCTCCTGAAATTCAAACATTCATTCGAGAACATTGCCATAACGTTGATGAACTATTACGCCCGAAAGATGCATTTAAGGGAGGGCGCACAAAATGTTTTCGTGCACAAGTGTGATGAAAACGAATATCTGGAATATGCTGACGTCACTTCCTTGTATCCGTGGGTTATTTGAAACCAATGCAACGGGAGAAGTGAAAATACATAAAGGTTTCTCTAACAAAGTGCACATGTCCGATCGAAGTAAAGTACATGATTTCGTATTCTGTAAAGTTTTGCCTCCTAGTGATCTTGCTATTCAGTTCTTCCATATAATTATCACAACAAACTCGTTTTTGGTCTGTGTCGAACTTGCATGGACGAGCTGAATACTGGAGATTGTAATCATAGTCAGGAGGAGCGTGCTATCAAAGCTGTCTTAAAGAAAGGGTAGTTATACTTGACACGTATGTAAATTGGGAAATGGAGATGAAGGAGGGATTATTCAAACCCTATGTTGACAGCTTTTTGAAAATGAATCCAGTGGCTTTTCCCTTCTGATTGTAGTACAGAAAAGCAGAAACAGCCACATATGACAGATTATGCCTGACATGAAGGAATAAGTCTTGATTATGATAAAATCGAACGTAATGAAAGGTTGAGATATATTTCAAAAATCTTCTTAAACTCCCTTTTTGGTAAATGGGGTCAGCGAACCAATTTACCACAGACCGAGGTTGTAACTGGTGATCAGGAATTTCTTGAGATTGTAAGAGCACCTCACTGGGAAATACAAAGTGTAGTCCCTATAGGACAAAAATTATTAATGGCATTCAAAGACTTGGAGAAAAGAACTCACCATATCCATTTACAAATTGGGCAGTAGCATCATTCATATCTTCATGGACTAGACTACAATTGTTTGAAATATTGGATACTGTTGGGATTGATAGAGTAATTTATTGTGATACAGATAGTATTATTTATGTACAACGACGTGATGAACTAGTCTTGTTACCTATAGGGAACTACTTAGGCGAATTAACTATAGAAATCAAAGGGGGTGGGAAATGTACATCTTCATTTGTGCTGGCGCAAAAAATTATGCGCACAATATCCAGGCAGGAGACATTGAAGGGATTTGCAAAGTTCGTGGGGTAACATTAAATGCACGGGTTCGAAAGGAAATAAATTTTCAGCATTTTTGTGATTTGGTAACTCGGAAGTATGACAGTAAAGTAATTTTCGATCCTAACAATATATTATACAAATCAGGTTATAAGATTGTCTCTAAAGGACAAACTAAACGCCAACAAGAGGTAAACACCAAAAGACGTAGACTGAACCCTTCCAATAGCGAGGATTATCATACCTTATCTTAAGGTTACCGTATCAAGAAAAAAGTAATGTAAACTTTCTATGAAACGTTTTCAAAATACATTAATTGTGACGAAGGTAATACCTAGTTGAACATTATATTGCAACTTTAATATATCGAAACAAAGTTTATTTTATTGTGCAAGAGAGTTGTTAATTAAAGAACGCACAATGATATTTCAACAGCGAACAACATGTTGTGATCCTACAAATACTTGTAAGGCAATTAAAGTTAAGTAGTGGCTGCGTATTTAAATAACTCAAATACTTTGTGTAATTTGTATTTGCACAGAACAGAATGTACCTTTCTCTAAAACTTGTAAATCACAACTTGACTTTGTGTAACCTCAGACGTTCTGAACTTGTATTTGTAACAAGAATTGTACTTATAGTTGATCACGTACAATAAAAAGTTTTTCTTACAACAAAAATTATTTGTTTTTATTACCTTTACCTAGTTGGCAACACTGGTAAATTTAAGTTTCTCGCAAGTAGTTGGATCTTCATATTGCGTTGCAATGTTCAAAAAAAATAGTTCCGAATTCTGGTTTTATTTAGTTTTGTTTACCCAGTTGGCAACGCTGCAGCGTAATGCTCGAAAATTATTTACTTGTTGAAATTCAATTTTAAAAATCTGGTGTGGTAAAAAGCAATCCATTATTTTGCCAATAGATGGCTTCAGTGAACTGTATCTCGCGTTCAGTTCGATCGGATTCAACGATCGGGTTCAACGAGATGCCGTTCAAACGATGAGATTGCGTACTACAAACACTGTTCAGATAGTTGTGATGAGTTGATTCAGTGTTGTGTGAGCGCGCGTCAAAATGGACACTAGCAAAGAGAAAATACGCTATATTTTACAGTTTTTCTCCGATAAAGGCGAAAACGCAAGCCAGCGGCTGGAAATGTGAATAGTGTTTATGGTCCTGATACTGTAACAGCCAATCACGCGCAATTTTGGTTTCGTCGATTCCGTTCCGGTAATTTTGACGTCAAAGATGTACCACGCACTGGAAGGCCAAGTGTCGAAAATGTCGATAAAATCATGGACATTGTCGCGTCCGACCGTCATGTAAGCACTGTTTCGATTGCCCAAGAGCTAAACATTGCAGGAAAACCGCGTGGAACCATTTGCATAAGGCTGGATACAAAAAGGAGCTTGATGAATGGGTGCCACACGAGTTAACGCAAAAAAATCTCATGGACCGAATTTCCATCTGCGAATCGTTGCTGAATTGCAACCAAAGCGACCCATTTCTGAAGCGGTTGGTGACTGGTGATGAAAAGTGGATCACTGACGACAACGTGACGCGAAAACGGTGCGCCGGCGCAAACAGTGCCCAAGCCAGGATTGGCGGCCAGGAAGGTTTTGCTGTGTGTTTGGTGTTATTGGCAGGGAATTATCTACTATGAGCTGCTCCCCTACGGCCAAACCCTTAACTCGGAACTATACTGTCAACAGTTGGACCGTCTGAAGGCAGCAATCGCCCAGAAGCGGCCAGCTTTGGCCAATAGGAGAGGCATTGTTCCACCAGGACAACACCAGGCTACACACATCGATAGTGACTCGCCAGAAGCTCCGGGAGCTTGGTTGGGAGGTTCTTATGCATCCACCTTATAGTCCGGACCTGGCACCGAGTGATTATTATCTGTTCCTGTCCATGGCGACACGTTTGCTGGTGAAAAATTCGCTTCAAGAGAGGCTTGTGAAAATCGACTGTGTCAATTTTTTGCCAATAGGGACAAGGGCTTCTATGAGAGAGGCATCATGATATTACCTTCCAAATGGCAACACGTTATCGAACAAAACGGCGCATATGTGACCTAAATCGGATCATTCTAACTATGGTAAGTCAAGCCTTCAATGTCATGCAAAAATAATGGATTACTTTTTACTACACCAGATATTCTTGGATCATAGGTTCTCGTTTCTATGAACCGATTTATACTTCTCGATCTGAAATTTTGTTATTCAAACAAAATTGAAATAGTTTCAAACATTAAAGTGTTTTAAAAGAAATCTCCAGCAAAAAATATTACCAAGCCACTGCTTGGACTTTATTATTTTTTTCTTATCTCCTAGTTTTACGTTGAACACGAAGGCGGTAGTGTCTCTTGACTAGGAATCAAACGGTCTGCCTGGTCAGGGCTAGCGACAACTTTATTTGCATTGGTCTAAGGTGCGCTTAACTACGTATGAAATAAGGTAACCAAGTTGGCGTGAATTGCTGTTTGTGTAGCATCTGGGAGATCATGGGTTCGAACAGTGCTGGAGCGAACCAAATTGTGAGCGTTATTAAATCAGTTGGATAACAGGAAAATATCTAACTTTAATCGCATGATACAGGTAGGCTTCAAAATCCTGTATTTTTGATCAGCGTATGCATCTTGGGTACCTGCTAAAGTAGGTAGGTACGTCGAGTACTGAAATGACTGCCTGAACTTAGTTCATAACGCAGTCTATGAGTCATAGGTTAACCTTTATACGTCCCTCGGGTCATTTTTGACCCATTATGATTATTAATTTCGTTTTCTTTGAGCCCCGTAATGAATTTTACTTTGAGCTTTAGTGACTTTTACTCATTTCACGAAATGCACTTTTGCTACTTATCTTGTCCTTGTAGCGTCGCATGTGACGTCACTACAAAAAAGTAATACTGAAGGTCCTCGGGTCATTTTTGACCCATGCGGTATATTTCAAAATTTGTTTGCAAAATTATTTCGTTTTTTAAACATTTTACTTGTTTAAGTATAATTGTAACTTTATCTTCTCAAATTTCTATCTATTGTTAATTTATATTTATATATCTTATTTTATTTGGGGATAACAGGCTAGTATTTACTCCTAGATTTCGTAAACCAATTTACATTGACTCAAGTTGAAACATCGACAACAGCTCTCAGATGCAAAACTAACTATATTTTTTATTTCGGAGTTTGTTTTTTTGAATTATATTTATTTGTACACTTATGTGGGGAATTTTTTGTCAACAAGCCTGAATTCGAGGTATTTGTGTATTCGTATTATGTTGATATATACGCTGAATCATGTTTATTTATATATTACGCACAATGACAGTACTGTCGGAAGAAGAAATCCATAATTTGCTGGAAATTTCTGATGAGGATGAATCTATTTCAGAAGTAGAAGATCATGTATCGGATGAATATATCTCTACGTCAGATGATGACAGTGTAAATGGTAATGAAGATGATAGTGCAACATCACAATGAAGTGGACAGATGCTTTCAAAGGACAAATCTATTACCTGGTACACACTGCCTCAGCCACATGTTGGTAGAAGATCACGCGGGAGCGTAATATATAAAACTCCAGGTCCTACAAGATATGCAACATCTCGAATTAATTATCAGTATTCTGCATTTATTTTATTTTTTCCTCCCAGAGTTCAAAATACAATCATGAAGCATACAAATGAGGAGGGTCCAAGACTATGGAGAAGAGTGGGTCGAACTAGATACTGTACAGTTAGAAGCATTTGTTGAGTTACTGATATTAGCAGGTATATTCAAGTCAAACAATGAATCTACTGAAAGCTTGTGGGATGAGAGGAAAGGACGGCCTATTTTTCGCCCTGTCATATCTCTGAAGAACTTCAAAATGGTCTCGAGAGTACTTCGTTTTGATGACAGAAAAGATCGCGATTCAACCAATATATTTTCTCCTATCCAATATCTATGGAACAAATGGGTAGAAGTTCTACCTTTGTCATATAAACCTAACGTACAATAGATGAGCAATTGTTGGGGTAACTGTCGATTTCGCGTTTATATGCCTAGCAAACCAGCTAAAAATGGCATAAAATTTTGGTTCTTTGTGACAGTGAAACAAGTTAAGTATAATAATACCTTATACTGGGAAAGTACCAGGAAGTGGACCTGAACGGAACCAAGCTATGAAAGTAGTGTTGGAGTTATGTAGAGGTCTGAAGGGACACAATATTACCTGTGACAACTTCTTTACTTCCTACCAAGTAGGACAAAAGCTTCTGGAGAAAGATATTACACTGCTGGGAACAATTATAAAAAATAAAGCCTCAATTCCACCTCAACTGTTACAGGTAAAGGTATTCCAAAGCACACGTCTACTTTTATTTTTACACAGAATACAACCTTGGTGTCATACATTCCAAAGTAAAACAAATGTGTTGTGCAAAGTACGATGCATCATGATAATACAATTCATGATGCAGACACAAAGAATCCTCAAATAATATTAGATAATAATGCCACAAAAGGGGGCGTTGATACTCTTGACAAGTTGGCTTGCACTCATACAACCAAATGAAGAACAAAGAGATGGGCTGTTGCTGTATTATGTAACAATGTTGATATATCGGCTTACAATGCATATGTTCTTTTCACAAAAATCAAGGCCACGTGGCCTTCGAGGAGCACAAAGGAATGGAAGACATTTTCTTGAACACTTTGGGAAAGCTCTTGTAAAAGAATGCATCAAAAGAACCCATTTTCCCAGGACAAGGGCTTCTCAACAGATAGTGGAAGAAATTCAGCAAGAGGTAACGCCAAGAACGTTGAGACAGGGAAATGCCGAAGAGGATAAAAGCAAGACGAGAGGAAGATGCCATGTTTGTTAACCCACAGACAATAAAAGTAGTGTACGATGCTGCACTTGCCGGCAATTCGTGTGCAGAAAGCATTACCAAGAGATTTGTGTCAACTGTGGAAAGTAGGGAAATATTTGATGCCACTAAAACTTCAAATATACTTTTTATGATAAACATTCAACACTATTGTTACTAAAATTATCAGAAGTTGAGAATAAAGCTGTACTGTATAAATCAATATTATATATATCATTGTGAAAATTTTTCTCGTAGAAAGGCCTAACACATGATTATATGTAGAACTCAATTTGTTATAAGACTGACACTTGATTCATTGTATGCAAAAGCAATAAATATGTTGTATTACCCCTAAAATATAAATCATGAGCATTTAAATGCATATTTCGTGCAAGGTAATAAATAAAAATAACAGTACCTTATCCACTTATCCTTTAAACTGGGTCTCGAACCCATGTCGGTTGGAAGCAATAGTGTTTAATCAGTCCAATTAAGCTACTAGCACAGCTGTAGACCACATTCCCCCTATCGTTGAGATAGGCTATGTCGAATACAAACATTTGTGTATTATGCAGACAATACAAGTTTAAGTTGATTCATAAGACAACCTACTAAAATTATGAAGACTTACTTCTTTGTACCTCTTTACATTCTGTCACGAACATGGAAAGCATTTGTATGTTCACATTCTAGTTATTTTTTACGTGGCTAGTGAAAAAATTGAATATGGACAGCCAAGATGAGTTGAAGTTTGAAACTAGTTATTTTTTAGTTCTGTTTCAATTTATAATACTCTAGCTGATTTATTATTAACATGGAAGAATATGTAATATTCTGATAACTTTAAATACATTGTTACGAATGCATTAAAGTATTGAACCAATTTATACTTCTGAAAATTTGATAAACAAAATAGAAATTGTTTCAAAATATTAAAGTGCCTCGAATTCTATTTACACTGCTATAATTAAAATAATTATTGGTAATTTCTTAAGGAATTCCAAGGAAAAAACTAAACAAAGAACACTCTTAGTACATTTAACGGTCAAATCTACTATAGACAATGAACGTTCTACATGAAAAAGTAACATTTCTTGGACACTTCGTTATTAAACGTCTTAAAGATTAAGATGGTTTAGTTACTAACGAGCTGAGATTGGTAACAATCCTTATTATTATTAAGATTTGTTTATACACATAGCTAACTAAGAGTATGTTCATCATATTCCTCAAAAAAATTTAGTATTGCTTCGTATATTACTCGTCTTTCCACGATAAGTCTGTCGTAAGATCTAAAATACCTTGGAAATACATCTTAAGAAATATCAACGATATCACCTTTATCGTTGATAACCCTCTATTAAAAATACTTATTACTATTTATACATATCATTATTACTCCCTCACTTCTCCACAAAAATCAACCATAAACCAGGAACCTTTCAGTCTTCCCCCTTCTAGTCGTGTCCAACCATCATAACAGTCAATGTGACAAGGGATAAAATACCCATTCTTCCCAAAGTTTCCCCTCTGACATAATTTACTGCCTTTCACACAATAAGGCTTGTTGCAGAAAAAGGAAAAGGTTAGGGGGGAGGGGCAGGTTAAAATATCTCCGGTAAGACTAACCAATAGATTCTTCTCCCCTACTGTTTGTTAGAGAAGGAGAGGCAAATATGAAAAAGCAGGTAAAAGAACTCAGTGTTGCAACTTTAGAATATCAAAAAAGTCTTATTATTAGTTCCAACTCTTAAAAATTTTGTGTAAAGAAGCAAAAGAGGATAAAACAATAACGTTTTCTTATCGTTTTGACATATTCAAAAGAAAAAAGGAATATTAGTAATAACTATAATATATAATAATATAAGTATAATATAATACAATGAATATAGCTATAATATAATAACTATAACTATAGAATAATCATAGAATTTTATCTCTAGAACTAGTAATAACTTAAATAAATAAGAGAATATAAAGATATTTGAAGAATTTTCTAGTGCAGGCCGTGAAAGAGTAGTGGAAAAGGATGAGTGGGTGGGGGTGGTGGGCGCCTGTTAAACAATAAGCAAGGATGAGATAATTAGATTAAATATATTGCAATATAAAATACTATTAAAATAGCCATGAACCACATTTGTCTCATGAAAAAGGACAATATTTACCTCCAAAAAAAATCGAAGAAAGTCCCTGACGTAATTCGAAGAAAGTCCCTGACATAATTCGATTAAAATCCGTGATGTGATTCGAAGGATGTCCCTGATGGAATTCGAAGAATGTCCCTGACGTAATTCGAAGAATGTCCCTGACGTGATTCGAAGAAAGTCCCCTATACTGATGCTGTGCGGATTACATATCCGGAGATCGAGGTGGCCATTCCAGACGATGGGGTCATTAACATGGTTTTCGGTCAACTATAAACGTACGACACGGAGCATTCTTGCTGGAATATATCGTCTACTCGTGTGCATATTTCTTTTTCTTTCATTTATTCTTCTTTTAAATGGAGGAGTTAGGGCATAATATTTTCTTCCACTCAATAATTTGAAAATTTTACATCAAATTCACAGATTGTGAATAATGCAACATTAAAAACATGCAATATCAATTGCGATAAAAATGATGAAAATAATTATAATACATTTCAAGAAGCAAACTAAAAGAAAAAAATCTACCTACATTTACATAGAAACAAGAGGAGAAAAAATAAAAATAATGATATAAAATGCATGTATTAATGTGTCGTATTGGTTTGTATGCATGTCCTGAAAGTCAAACAGGATTGTGGTTCGTGTGCCGGGAGAAACATTCTAAGTTTACGTCTAAAAGATGATGGGTTCTGGGATTTTGTTCCAAGCTCTAGTATATACAAGGTGAAGGATTTTGAGAGAATACTCATGATCTCCTATAAGGTACATTCGCTAAATATCTCGTCGGGATTTGTTTAAAACTGATTAAAATACAAAATTCTCCGCGCTCCAATGTGTATTGTACTAATTTTAGCAGCCCATACCGATAATCTGCATATTTAAGACCCTTCGTATATCCGGAATGCTATCGTACACTACTATTACGCTCGGACCCAAAATTATTTTTATTTTCTTTAGATAGAACTGGACATGAATGTGGACATATTTAAAACAAATTGTATCAAGTACTGCTTCTTTGACACATGTTACACGCACCGTCCGCCATCTTCGATGCTCCATATTGGATTCAATTTTTTTTTTTAAACGGAAACAGTGGAAGTGATACATCAAATTCATATAAAAGTTTCGCAGAAATTCACTGATGTAATTAGTTTTATAGTATCTCTAACCGTTTGTAAGTTATTGAGTATGATAGACAACCTATAATATTATTATTTCATGAAAATCGCTCATTACGATTGTGATTATAATGATATAAAATACATGTATCATAACCTATATATTTCTTCCTAATTATATAATTTATACCTTATTGACATTAAGATGCCTCTAACTTTACTTTCAGCCTCCTCCTCAGTATATTATTTGATAGAAGGAACACTGTTGGAAAAGAGTACGTCATGGAACTCACAATAGCTAAACAAACATGAAACATGATATCCCACTAACTGTAGTCGATAGTTATGACCGAATTTAAGTTGTGGCTAAACATTAGAACTTATCCGCGTTTTGTTGAAAATTTTATATAATCAAAACTTTTTTCAGAATTCATTGATTAGTGGAAATCCGCTCAGTAAAAATGGCAATTAAAGAGGTTTTTCATTTTTTTAAAAATGAGGATTTGTATACCAGTAATGTGGACACTTCCTTGTAAGCGAACCTTTAGTTTTTTCAACTATAATATATGTTGAAATATTTCTTAACATTTCAGAAGAAAAGCAGAGTATAAAATATTTAATTAATCCTTAAAATGCTTCCAATGTGAGACTAAAAGCCTAAAATTCTATTAACACTAATGGACTCTGTGTGATGTAGCTACGGTTACAAGAGGGTGGATCCGAAAACAAAAGTTGCTGAACAATTAAATTCCAATAATACTATTACTCAGAAAGGAAAAATCTGACCATGACGCACAACACATTGTCTTGCCTTGCATTTCTAAGAACCGCGATAGATAAACATATACGTAGAATTCATGCCTAAATGCTATTAATCGTTTATTCTTTCTTCGTCGTGTTTTTAATATTTCTTGCGATGTTACTCTTGCGCACGTGATCCACCATTGTTATAACTCAGTATAACACAAAAGACAATAGTCATGTAGCATTCCGAGAAAGTTAACTAACAAAATTCAGTAAAAGTGTTGTTTTGTGTAACAATACACTCTACAAGGAATTAGACAATCGTTTTGTCATATCACATGATAAATTTCATGAAGATTACTTATTGGTTAAAGAAACATTGAGTGATACAGATGCCGCCAACCTGATTGGTTCATTTCACTACCAAAAACCTAATATAAAGGAGAAGGTGCTATTATATTCCATTTACCTTTTGGGGTTCCCAGACGGCTTACACACTCCAGAGTATAAAAGGTAAAGTAGTTTTGCTTTGTATTTATCTTTGGCTGCTTCTTATTGTTAACGTAATATAGACATTGTACTGAGTCTCTACTCAACTATAGTTTATAAATGAATTTTGTACTAACCTTTTTGTCAATATCAATATGATAATATTTTATACATATTTAAAAAAAAATGATGGTTAGTAAACTAGAAACGTTATTCTAGTTTTGCATGTGTAGATATGATTTCCTTGAAACTAACTTGCGATTTCAATACTAGTTAATTGATTCTGGGGTCACTTTTGATTTTTCTGTAATAACGATGTATTATGTAAACGAACAGCAGCGATTAAAAGTCTAAGATTATATCATCTTGGATTGAAGCAAGTTGTACATATGAGAGTTGTCCACCAGTCTTCAATCACGTTCCAGAGAATTATTTCTTTGTGAACATATAAGTGCATCGACATTTCAAATTGTGTAACTAGATTCGTGTAAGAAAATATTTTGGGAAAAGTGTTTATGGAGTAAATCTAATCAAAGTCTTCAAATTTTCATCTTGTGTTTGAAAAAACCGTGGAAAATACTTCATCACAATTATGGACATCAATACTTGAAACCCGATGTCCATAAGTATTCATAAATACTTATGGACATCGGGTTTCAAGCTCTTCTGCAGTGCGAACTCTCAGATGTTATTGTATTCATTTTGTTGTTGTTAACACTTGAAGACCAGAGAAAAATGGCCGCGGTGGCTCAGTTGGTAGGACTCGGTTGGTAGCTGTCGTCTGAGACAGTCGTGTCTACAGCTTGCTCTACATTAGCTATTACCAACGAATATTTGAATAGATTGCTGTATGAGTTTAATAGAGAAACAGTATAATGAACATAAATTCTTTATATTCGTCATATTTCGTAACACTATTAGTGTCATAGTTGGAGAGACTACTATGAATTAGGTTTTCGTCCAAAGACAAATATAGTCACTGAATTATTGGTGAAACAGCTCAAAGTTGTGCCTTCAGAAGTCGAAGCAGTGGAACTGTGTGCGTACAAAACAGTTATTTTTTTAAAAAAATAGAAGAACCAACATATTGTGAACAGATAAACACGTGCCAAGGAAAGTCTTTATACAAAGATACTGGAATATATCAAGAGTTAAGTGTACAGCCACTTACAAAAGTAAATGGAGGTTGGATGTATAAGAAACAGAAGAGATTTCCTCCATGAGAGTTCTTTCACTATAGGCCTAATAGTTAGACAACCAACACGACAGTACAAATGTGCGCTAAACATGGCAGGTCAGGATATTCCTCCATTTGGAGGAAGAAAGATTTTAGTCCTTGAGCATAATTTAGAGAACCACGAGAGAGTTAGGCAGAAATTTCATTCACGTTAAGTTCTAAGAGATAGGAATTAAAGCAAAGGAAAGGAAAATATTAATATGGACATTATGCAGGATTCATCATTATGTTATGCAAGAAAAATTGTCTTGTTCGAACACACACGTACAAAGATAGAGAGGTGCAGGGAGGGAGAGAGAGACGGAGAGGGTAAGGATAAGTGTTTTTGTTCCTAAATAGAAAAGTAAATCCTTTGAAATGGCTATTTTTAATCCTCTCTCCCCCCCCTCTCTAACGTTTTAGCTCTGGAACACTCATACGCACATAAAGAGTGAGTGGTGAGTGTGCGTGAGAAAGTAGAAATAAGTAATAGAAAAAATAAAGATGAAGAAAGAGAGAGAGAAGAAGAGAAAGAAGCAAAGACATGAGAAGGAAACGTCAGGAAAGACAGGGAGAGAGAAAGACTAATGAAAAATCTTAGAACTACATTATCATCATTCTAAAGAACACTCACACTCTGGACGGGCTTAAGCCATACCGCCCATACAATTCATTTTATCTTATCTTCACACACACCCTGTTTGCTATGATTCCCACCATTGATGCCTCGTAAGTTTTTGAACCGGAGATTAATCTCTGTTTCCAGCCATTATTTTATGCGAAAAAGACACTACCTGGTCGGAAATGGAACCCAGGTCTCGCTGTTGAAAGTCTGAGTCGTTAACTACTACTCCACAGGCTTGCTGCGTAAATGCTGCTTAATAAATGGTATAGTGTTTCTTTCTAAGAATAATAACATGAAAAGTAGATACTTGAGATTATTGACGTGTTCTTAATTGTCATTGTAACTCCCATAGATTTTATTTTGCATTTTCTAACCACCATTAGTAAATCGTCTACTTCGCTATAGGGGCTCCGTTGTTTGATTCCACATTCTGAAGGATTCTCCGTTTTGTATGTGAAGTTATGATTAGATACTTCACGATCGCTTTCTAAACAACCTTGACTTCAACAGGATTTGAACCTATGTTGGCTTGCTTTAGTACTGAAAAGTCCAGCACGTTTTCCCTACGGTATCTTGCCAACGAAAGACATAAGTCATGAATGACTAAGTTGAGAGCTAATCTTAGGAAATAACCAACTTCGTCCTATAAATTGTTTAAACCAAAGTGC
>JAGDQP010050264.1:0-14289 GCA_022664845.1 Lepisma saccharinum | reverse complement strand
AAGAGTTTATTGCGAAATCAGCGATTTTGAGGTTCTGTAAGAAAAAAGATGTTAAAAATTGGAATATGAAATTTCAAAGTATGACGGTATATCATCACTAGTAGATTACAAAATATCTGCAAAGACATCATTTTGAATCCAAAATGGCTGACTTCATAATCCATTTTCCAGACCGTTTGAACTAGAGATACGAAATTTGGCATAAAGGTGTATTAACAAGAGTAGTTTAGGAATAATTTACATTTTTGAAAAAGTTGTTAACTTGGATCAAATTGGCCGCGCAAAAACTTTTCCCACACCATTCGAGCTATAGAAATGAAATTTGGTATGACCATCACAAGTAGGTAACGGCAATGTAAGAAAACGTTTTAAAAATCGCTTTCTTTAATTCAACATAGCCGCCCAAATACCATTTTCCAAACCACTGAAGCTAGAGAAACGAAATTTGGTATGAAGGCGTTTCAATAAATCGATCAAACCACCGCTATGAGGGTGCAGCCCCCGAGGGGATATGGGAAAAGGTCTGCACAGCATGGGGCGCTGTCCCCAGAAAGTCTGATTTCAATAAAGGGGGCGTAGCCCTAAAAATTTGAAGTTGGGCGCACACGGAATTCTGGGGCAGCACACCCAGCGAGGCGAACCCAGTATATATACGACTCGGTCGCGACCTACAAAAAGCTGTGAAATCCGAACAAAAACACCAGAGGTGCAAAAAGTGCAGCCAAGTTCTTTAGCCCTAAAAAGGTGTGCAATGGGAGAAGGATGAGCCAAGTTCCTTGGTGACAGCATGTAAGAGGAACAAAGGAACTTGGCGCGAGCTGGCAACAGCCTTAGGGTTGGTGGTGATGGACGTAGTGGGTTTTAGGATCCCCACCACCCTTATAGCTTGAGGATCATGAACCTTGCCACCTCGCGCGAAGTTCCTTTGTTCCTCTTACATGCGGTCACCAAGGAACTTGGCTCATCCGTCTCCCATTTCACACCTTTTTAGGGCTAAAGAACTTGGCCGCACTTTTTGCACCTCTGGTGTTTTTGTTCGGATACGGTTTACTATTACAAGATTCTGTAATACAAAAATAAATTAAAAGATAGAAATAAGAATACAAATTTACAACTTCATATGTTTGAGGTAAGGCATCCGGCTGTTAAAAGAATGACAAATCTTCGGAATTCCAGAAGATCTTCCATTTAGGTCCTCGATGCCACCTCATTCTTTCAATAACAATTTTTTTAATGGTACAAAGAAAAGAAAAAAGAGACAACTATAAAGTAACAGCAACATCAAGAAAAAAATAAGTATGATTCATAAGTAACTACAAATAAGTGTAAAATATGGAACACAAAGGAGAATACAAAATTTTGGTTGCTTGTATATGACGAAAGGCATCCGGTTATTCCAAAGATGACAGATCTTCGGAACTCCAGAAGGTCCGCCATCCTGGCCCAGGCTGCCACCTTACTCTTTCTGTAACAAAACTTAGATTAAGGTAAGACTAAGAGAAAGAGAGAAGAAGAAATAGAATGACAACAGCAAACAAAACTGGCTATGATTTAAAAGTATCTACAAATATTGTGCTAGTATATAAAACAATGATTTGCTTAAAATTAGCTTTGTTATACTATACGTCATGAGCCAATAGTTTTTACAATAATTTTGTGTGTACTGAAAATGTTAAACTGAAATCTAGATCTCGACATTTGTTTAATAAATTATTGTACATTAAACAGACTTTGAGGAGTGGTGAAGGTTTGTGTTTTTCTATTCTTGGAACTGCACACCATAATAAATCTCTGGAACGAAGATCACATTTTCTGATGTGAAAATTTATTCTACATAGGAATGTGGCGTTATCAAGAATACCATTTACAGTTTTGTATAGGAATATCTGATCAGATATTTCCCGTCTGCTTTCCAGAGTAACGTAATTAAATTCACATAGCAATTGTTTATAAGGTATTTTTGATCTATAAGCCGATACATGATATTTTTTATAATTCAGAAATCGCAAAAACCTTTTCTGAATTTGTTCTATTCTCTTTTGCTGTGATGGATATCTGGGTGACCAAATGACTGATGCGTTTTCCAGTTTACTTCTTACCATACTATTGTCTAATACACTAATACAATAGATATTATTAAAACATTTAGCATTTCTGATTATAAATCCTAGTCTTTTATAGGCATCGTTAACTATCTGCGAAGTATTATCTGGAATATTCTGATAACAGATTATTTTAAGTACATACTAAACAATTATTAGGATTTTTGTTGTACTGATTACCGTAATATTATATCTCTCTCACAGTATTTAGAAACCAAGTACCACAACCTTGTGGATGATTTTTTTCTCTCATCAAAGATCTACGCGATTTTGGGATAGGTACGCTAATAGTTGTATTAAAATACTGAACAACAACACGTAGAATCCATTCCTTGTGGTGAGGAGAAAACTGAACAAAATGAGGAGCTGTAACTTTACTTGACTGTAGTGTGAATAATAAGCAACCAAGCAGAATGCTTTTGCCCCAATTCAACTTTCCTTCTTCTACTACAGAGAGATAGAGTTAAATGTGCTAACTTACTTTTTCCTGGCAATTAACGAAAAAAAGTTGATTTTCCCTGTTTTGTCCGACCGGTATGATAAAATGGGATAGCCATTTAAATCAATAAATTTTATTACACAACGAAAATCATTCGCATAAACTTATAATATCTGTTTCCGAGTGCAGAAGCCATGAGAACAGTGATAATAATATCGGAAGAAAAGATTTCGATAAATAAACCACTGTGAAAGATGGATGAAAAATCTAATTTCTGTTTTGATAAGTTATACAAAAATTGCAAAATACTTTTGAACATTCTCAAAACAATGCCTCTTTATATCCTCGTAAACGAACTAACTAAATCTATGCCTTATGGAACTCGCAAGTTCATCACCGCAGTAACAAACGTTCGCCATTGGATTCTACCCTGGGCAACATCAAGCCAGTTTTCATTACGAACACCTACTTCTCGAAGATCTCTTCTAATATTGTTCTCCGAACGACGTCTCGGTCTTCCCAATGGTCTCCTTCCATCCGACCTTCCAACCAGGATAGAATAAAATCTTCGTTTTTCCCCCCATCCGAGCTACATGGCCTGCCCACCTTAGTTGTCGCGATTTCATTATTTTTACATCTGGTAAATCGTACAGTCCGTGGAGTTCTTCATTATGCATTCTTCTCCACTCTCCAGTCATCTCGTCTCGCCCTCATATCTTTCTCAAAACCTTATTTTCAAACACACGTAATTTATGTTCATCTGCTAGGGTCGTATTCCAACTTTCGCAACCCTAAAGTATTACCGGCAGAATAACCGTTCTGTATATTTTCAATTTCAATTTCCTTGATATTAATCGCGATGTTAGAAGTTTTTGGACTGAATAGAAATATGCGTTGCCCGATACTAAGCGACTTCTTATTTCTTCCGTGACCTCATTTTTGCTTGTTACGTATTCTCCCAAGTATTTAAATTTGTTTACTTTCTCTATGACCTCATCCCCAATTCTTATGTTTTTATTTCCTTCATTACCTGTGTTTCGGCTGGTTATCATGTATCTTGTTTTATCTATGTTTACCTGTAGACGTATCTTATCGCACGCTTCTACTAAGACATCGGTGTTGCTTTGTAGTGCATCTATATCATCCCCTATTAAATCTACATCATCCGCGTGTACGAACAGTTGGTTCAAAATATTCAATGATTGTCCCTTTTTGTCCTCTTTAATTTTCAAAATCGCATATTCTAACGCAAAGTTAAACAGTAGTGGTGACAAGGCATCGCCTTGTTTCAATCCGTTGCGAATCTTGAAACTATCTGACATAGTATTACCTATCCGTACTCTGCTTATGGGTCGTTGAGACACATCTTCACAAGTTGAACCATTTTTTTCGGAATTCCAAATCGTATCAGGATACTGTATAACTTTTCCCTTTGATAGAATCGTATGCTTTCTTAAAATCAATGAAAAGCTCGTGAACCGTCCCAGTGTATTCCCATTTCTTCTCCAAAATTTGTCTCAAGGCGAAAATCTGGTCCAACGTGGATCTATTTCTTTTAAATCCACATTGGTGACCTCCAATTATTTCTATCCTCATATAAAAAATATTTTTAATCGTTTCAGAAAATACCTCCTTAGAATCTTATGGCAAGCCCCATTTTGTCGAACAGCTTGCCTCTCCATTTTATCCAACTGCTTAAGTTTTAAGATTCCAAGATGGTTCTGCTCAACGAGTAAACAAATTGATGAGAAAATAAATTAAAGAGTAGAAAAATCCATTTTGTTTTTAAACAAATCCTCTCGGTAACGCACTATCAATGAAATCACCACTATAACTGAAGAAAGTGCATCTGTGATGCATTCAGTAAGTACTTCAACTCCCACCCGCTTGATGGCACAATTAATCCTGCCCTGTCCTGTCCGACTTTCCCATTTTGTTCAACTTTCCCCCACTATTTCTTTTTTCACAGAGTAAATGGATTCTCGTATGAAACAATACATGTATTTGTGATCATAATAATTATATATTCCTGTATTAAAATAAGTAGAATTGAATTTATTTATGGTCCTTTGGCTCAGGCCGGGGTGGGGTAGGTAGAATATGAGGAAGGTAACAGTCAGGACCTTTCTTAAAATACCATACCGGTATTTGCCTGTTGAAGCTGAGGGAAACTGGAAAATCTCAGTCAGGATGGTCAGCCACGCGTACCTACCTATTGCTTTCTCGAAATGCGCTACGTTACAAGCCTGGACTACGGGGAGCTGGGTGATATTCCTTTATAGTGAGTTAAGTGAGCGATCACACGAGATGTGAGGGAATCAATAGGATGATTAATTATCTAAAAGCTAGAACTATTTTTAAGGAAATTATATTCACATGTGTCATATAAAATTGTAATTTATTAAACTAAAAACATATAACACCTATGTAATCACAAATAATAATATAAACACATCTTCTTTCAAATCTTTCCCATTCATTCATCATTCTGAGCGATAACGTAAAGTATAACAAATATTATATAAATAATTCTTACAGTTCTTTCTCGAGTCCATTTCACTGCTCATTACACAGGAGATTCATTCACAAAAGTCAAACAGTTTAGACATGAGACAATGAAAATTACTGCTGATAACATGAAACAATATTGACATCTATGTACATGATGACATTAATTGACATATCATAATCTATTTTTTCTAATATTGATTAACTGACTCTGGGTTCAATTAGCGTATTGACTAAACAGTTCAGTCATTTTTAAATTGCTTTACGAAAGCTTAGATGACCCCTTCTCACATTATTGTTTCATTCTAGGCTTAATTAGATTGTGTAAGAAATTACAAATCAAACTGACTCTTTACGTGAGGAATTTTACTTACTGACAACTGCGCCTATGTAAACACGCGTGGGGTGGTTCAGTTATCTTAACCTTCTCTTTACGATTAATTGTATCACTTGTGTTGAGTTTCTAATTAACTATTCAATCAATATTTGATTTCGTTTATATACATAGATGTTTTGTTTCTCGTACAAGTCACAACTCAAATCAGAGAGTCCTCAATTAGAAAAACACAACTTTAAATCTTATTTTCCATTAACAATACTCTTACATTTGTTTACATATTTTAATTTTTAATAAATTCCTAGAAAATGTATAATGATTTACGTGATTAGAGTGTCCTTTAACTTTCAGAAAGTTTTATGATCATATTATTTCTCTTTTATCATATAAGTCTTGTTAAAAAGAAACCTAACAATTAGATAATAGAGCTACAAAGCTATGATATATGTTGGTTGAAAAATGTGCATATTAGCAATTTAACGGGGAATCGAATCCTGGTCGCTGGATTGCCGGTTGAGCTCTCTATCAACTAAGTTCTATGGTCGTGAGGTCTCGTATCTAATTGGAGGGATTTTCCTGTTATTTGTCTAACACTATCTTGGTTGACAAGGTTAGGCTAGTTTACCTGCCAGCCACTAAGACGAGAAGGTTACGCTAGTGAAAGTTAGGTTAGTGTATCTGTCAGCCACTAAAGCGAGATGGTTCGCTTAGTTAAAGTTAGGATATTTTATCTACTAGCTACTAAATTGAGGTTAGGTTAAGTAATCTTAGAATTAACCTGCCAGTCACTAAAGCGAGATGGTAAGGTTAGTGAAAATTAGGTTAGTTTATCTGCCAGCCACTAAAACGAGAAGGTTAGGTTAGTTTATCTACCAGTCATTAAAGCGAGAAGGTTAGGTTAGGTAATCTTAGATTAGTTTATCTGGCAGCCACTAAAGAGAGATAGTTAACTTAGTTAAAGTTAGTTTATCTTCCAGCTACTAAGGCGAGAAGATTAGATTAGATTAAAGTTAGGTTAATTTATCTGCCAGCCACATAAGCGAGAAGGTTAGCTTAGTTAAAGTTAGGCTAGTTTATCTGCCATCCACTGAAAAGAGAAGGTTAGCTTAGTTAAAATTAGGTTAGTTTATCTGCCAGGCACTAAAAAGAGAAGGTTAGGTTAGTTTATCTGCCAGGCACTAAAGCGAGAAAGTTAGGTTAGTTTATCTGCCAAGCACTAAAGCGAGAAGGTTAGGTTAGGTAAAGTTAAGGTAGTTTACTTCATATAAACCATTAATAAATACACCACATTTACTAACTTAATGTTCTCGACCAAAATAGGTAGATCGCAATCTCACGAGCAGATAACACGAAAGAAACAAATTGGTAGAGGTACCTACTGTAACAATCGGTAGAGCGGGGTTGGACTTAGGATTCTACCACTTTTCTGTACACTGTTCAACTTATATGTACCACATCATATATTTTTGTAAAAGAACGGTCTCTATTGTTAATAATTTTTTTTTTCTAATTTGATTCGACATTTGCAATCACAAAACAACGAAATTGTCTTTTCACGTTTATAATCCATTGCGTTTATAAGTCTGCAATTACACTCACTCCAATACTATCTCGTTTAGTGTTCCTTTGCTTAACAATGTCCTGTGCCCTTATTCAACAATTCCTTGCACAAACAACGCAAAAATTGTTCCATCTTACTGTTTTATTGTTGTGTTTGTCTTAAAACACACGCACAATTCACTATCACATCTTACTATCATTTGACGATAACTTTTTGTTCGATGATTCATATTTATTACTGTAATCAGCTGCAAGACTGTCCTCTTCATCCTTCTCTTCATCCTCCTCCGACGGACTGTTCCAGGATAAAGTTTCTCCTTTGAATGTGAACAGGTATAGCACACTAGAACTTGCATAGATCGCAGCGGAAAGGCAAAAAACGATTCTCCATCCATGTATACTGGGCTGCAAAAGACGTAAAGAAAGTAAATATTGAGTTAGATAGATATTGGTTTTTGATTCATATAATTTCATCAGATATTGTAAGCGCAAATATAGTCATGGCTTGTGCACAAAAACCTTGTCGATTGAACCCCACCTAGAAATAGATCACAGACAGGTCCAACCAACATATTCTTTGTGTATATTCCTTGCACACTAAATCAGACGAGCAGAAATTTTCAGTCTGTTTTCGATAAGAAAGTTTTTTTTTTTTATCCAAAATGATGTAATTTCAATCGAAAAGAGTGGGTTTTCAACGAAATACTTTCGCTTTCGATAGAAAATGTGATCTTTTTTAGATGGGGTTCCAATGCTTTACGGATATAATTTATTCTTCAAACTTGAAAGGACGATTTCTCATCTTTTTTACAGTGGTTCACAATGCATCATGGGTACTAGTTAAGTTTGTTATCCGTCATTTGTTACCACGAAGGCCATCGAAGACGAAGCCCAGTCATGAAGTTATTCGTGTTTAGTTAAAAATGACAACAGAGGACCTGATAACTTTTCTCAATGACAAAAATATACCAAAATACGTCAGAAGTAAGAAAAAACAATATTTTCGTAATGTTCTCAAGTATCAGACAGGACGAAAGACACTCTATCGAAGGTATTTTCACGCAATTATCCGGCTAACCTAGGTCGTTTTATGTTTTTCATTCAGAAGTACATTACTTTTCCTTCTTATTATTTATGAATTTCTGCTCCCTTTTGGTTCTTTTTACATTTTTCAACATTTTATTTCAGCGTTTACATGCTCAAAGGCTGTAAATTTCATCTTAGGTGAAAAATCAGTTAGAAAAGGTTGCATTCCCCTCAAAAAGAGCTATCATAGATCTTATCTTTTTCCACTGGAAATATCTAATATTTTCTCCAATGAAAATCCCCTCTAAAAACTGGCCCCTTATTTCCTCTCAATTCGAGCGGAATTCCGCTTGTCCGAATTTAGTGTGTGTGATTTAAGTTGATGAAAAATGGTCTGGTTCCAGCAACATGAAAGAAAGCTCTGATAATTATAATTGTTATCACAAACTCGATATTTTATGGAAGGGAAATTTATCGTTCTATTGTAACCATCAGCATTCACGCATGCATTTTTTAAAAATTATTTTTCAATGTATGATCTGTTTTTTTATATAATTTTGAAATGTTATCGCATTTTTCTTTTTTTTTTTTTAGATTTCGTTTCAGAATAGAACATTTTCTTAAAAATAAACCTGAGGGTATACGGGCACCTAATATGCACTAAGAAAAATCGATCCATAAATTTTAACTAAACAGGTCCGGTTAAGGGATTTTTGCTACCGTCAACAAAACATCATACTACGAACTGTACAAGAGCCAACTTGTATGGTACATGCAGCGAAACACAAATGGTAAAAAGGGTTCTACTTAACGCAACTGATACTGAACAATATAGTACCAAGAACTGAACGATGTTTGATTGAACTTCAACGAAACATGTCTGATGCCAGTTACTTTTGTATTATGCAAACTGTTACTAAACATTAACAGTAACAGGCACCGAATGCGTAACGAGGAGAACGTAACTGGGCGGTTATAATTGCTGCAGTCATACATCCAGTGGAAAGTATATTCACTGAATGTCTTGGAAATTGGCAGCCAGTTTGATTGAGAAATGTCGTCGACCCGAACAGTAAAGTAAGCGTCATTATGATACTCTTGAGGTGTCTCACTTCTGTAAAATCACGAATCAGTCTTCTTCATAGCTCTGTTCTAACACAGGATCAATGAATATAAGTTCCAAGTTTCGAATAATTCAAGTCTATATAAGTGTATTTACTCCAGAAACTGTTTACGTAACATAAAAGGACTAGTCCTCCGTTCAACAGAAGAAACGGTGGAACAAGGGCCGAGTGTTCGACACCCAGGTGAACAAATCTGAAGGTCGTGAGTTCGAACCCCACTTCAGACCTCCCTTTTTTCGCTAGTCAATACTTTTTTACTATATGCGTCCAGTAACAGGCACTATAACGTCTGGTACACTGCTTACTGAACATATTGTTTCCATTCACTAAATACATTTAACTAAATATGTTCAGTTGCCATAGCCGTACGTTGGGCAGGTTCATCTGGAATTGAACATTTGAATGCCTGCAACTGGACGTTCAGCGGCTTTTTTTCTCCGCGTGTTTATTTTTCTATTCTAAAACCCCGGACTCTACCATTTTCTAGAACTACTACTTTCGGCATCCTGAGAAAGAGACTACCTCAGAATGGATTCAATAGAAAACGGCTTGTTAATGGAATAAGCGACATACCACTCTACAAGGATTGCATCCAGTGAAAGAAGGCTCCCACCGATTTAACTGTACCTTTCCAGAGTAGGGAATGTAATCCCGAATGGATTTTACAATCCCGGGATTTCGGGCCTGGGTTCTCCAATCCCGGGATCCCGGGATCGGGATCCCGATCTTTCAGTGTAAATATAATTTATTTTTCTGTCTGTTCTTTCGCTTTTACCGCAGCCTACTTACAAAACAGGGTTTATATGTGACGCATGGACAGATGAAAAATGGTTATGCATGTCCAATGAAAAATAATTAGAACGGAGAGAGGAGAAGCTCTTCAGTAAGAAGAATGCACTTAAATGTACGAGCAACCTTATTAAAATTTAAAAATACAAATTTTCTTACATTTTTGTTGGAATTAACAAACACATGCCTACAATGAAAATGATTGTCTTTTCTCGTGACAAACGTATGAACCAACATAAATAATTTCGAAATGATTTTATTCTTGTAAGGCCAAGTGTGGCAAAGTCAACAGTTTTACAGTAATAAAAAGGAAATGCTTTCAGTTGGAAAATCCCGCGATTTAAACATCTATTTATGAAACAGAATTATTGTAAATTTCCTTATCAGCAGTTAGTTGACCAGCTTGAATAATATGCATACAGTATCAAGGGAAAGTGATCGATATGATAATTGTTATTAAAAAAAATAGCAGTTACTGCAGTAGAAATGGGTAAATGCCTTGAATATGATTTTCTAGTTTCGAAATCCCGGGACTATGAAGTCTCTAATCCCGGGATTTCGGGACTATGAAAACGGGCGGGATCCCGGGATTACATTCCCTATTCCATAGTGCTCCTGAGCGCCCACACTCTTTGTTGACCAGCTTGAAGACAAATTGTCGAAGAAAGAAGAGACACTACGAAACTACTAGGGATCACGTACACGATTCCAACGCATCTAAAAAACGTTAGTCGGAAACAATGCCTCACCTAAAGAATGAAATAAAGAAACCTTCAGATGGGCCAACCGCCTTTCCTGGACGAGGGAGAAATTGAACAGAGGTAGCACACCCTTAAAACGTTAGTCTGGCTCTTGTCCTCGAATTGTAATTTTCGTACAACGAATTGTGCCGTCACAAGAGTGTTAAACCGGGCTTAGATTGATTTACGGTACTCGTATTTTCACTATGGCTGGCTAAATAACTTAGTGTGTGTGACCCGAATCTCGATCTATTTCTCGTTCCTTTTTCCTCGTCGTTGTGTGCCTATAAAATTAGTAGACGCTATAAGTTGTGTGTCTGGGCGCAAAGACAGACTATCGCAACCTACTGGAATTCAGTGCTCGCAAACAGTGACCACAGTGTCCACCATCTGTGGTTGGAATTCGCAGGCATTGAACTCAGCAACCATGAGGTACAAGACTTCATACATGTGTCGAGCTCCAATACAGGTAGGATCGAACTTTTTCTTCTCTTCGCACCGTCCGTACGCTGACCAAGAAGCGTCGAAAACGCTGGTATCCGAAGAGGAAAAGATACAGACTTTGTAGTGCCCCAAAATTACAGGTTAGGACAAACTATGAAGAGTCGTGAACTTTAGTCGAAAAGTCTGACTGATTTTTTGTGAATCATAGTCTACAGTGAATTTAATTTCAACCATAGTGTACATAATTTAATTGTTTCAGAGTGTACCATTTCTTGTGTTTAATAATTAGGTTAGTTAATCTGGTCCCAGATACTATTTATCTCAAGCTGTAAGAATATTTAATCATAGTTTTAATTTAATTTTAATATACTTATTTTAATCTGCGTATAATCTTCTTATGTATAATCAGATATGTTTTTAATCTTTAATATTCGTTGAATAGCTTGGCTAGGCTTGTACAGAATTTTCTTATGTAAATCGTTAAAGGCCACTAAAGGTGCTCACAACAAGGAAAAGTTGAGCTAAAATCAGGCCTGGTATGCAGGTGAAAGCGACCTGGACAATACACAGTGGAGGAGAGACCAAGCTAGGCGAAACGGGAGTTGATATGCTATTTTCCTTGTTTCTTTGTACTTTTTTCTGTGTTTTGCAGCCCAAGATCAAGAGAGACATTGCCGGGCTGGAGAGGAGAAGCTGTGCGTATAGTAGTAGACTTTTACCACCAGGGGCTTTAGTTTAGTGACCGGGAGTATATAAACCCCATGGTTTTGTACAGCAGCATGGCATTCTTGATATATTCATCGACTTGTTCAGATGGGGGGAATCTGCTGTCGGGATGCTGCTCAACGAAATTCTAAGACTTGGAAATTATTTTTAACTTTGAAATTCTGCTTCGTTTATATGTTGCGTTGGACTTGTAACTTTCAGCTATCGTTTAACTTCGAAATTTTGCTGCATTTGTATGTTGCGTTGGGACTTGTAAATTTTTGTAGTAATTTTTTAGAACTTCAATTAATTTGAGAAATAGTAACTTAAGATGGTAAGTGCAATTTAAACTTGTTTCTAAGTGAAGGCTTGCCATAAGTCTTTAAGCTGAAATCCGTAACTTTGTTATCCGATGAAGATGCGTCTGTCTTGGGACAATGTGAAAAATTTCAACTTAAATTTTGTTTTGCTATGAACTTGTTAACGTAAGGGCTTGTGGCAACCCAGGTTAACCAAGACACAGGAGATAACGTTAAATGTCTTGAGCCATTGCACTTTCGAGACGATGCGTCGGTCTGGAAGGGATGTGAAGATGTTATTTCACGTTTACTGTTGGTTGGAGTCTATATCTAAATGCGAATAGGACACTCCTGTGATCTTAGCTGTGGGTTAGCTGATAATAAAATTTGCAGTCAGTCTTCCAGATGCGAAGCGAACTTGATAGTCTTTTGAATAAGCTTAATTCCGTAAAGACCCCTGAATGGAAACGTACCATTAGCAGCAGTTGAGAAGCTCAATGTTTTTAAACGAAATTTATATATATATCTTAATGGATTCCAATTGCCTATCTGCGTGTCTACTTCTGGCAAATTAGAAATCGAATTCAATATTGGTAAACATGATTTTAAAAACTCAGTAACTGGCCGTACGAAACTGGAGAGTACTTTAATTAATGAAGTAGAATATTGGTGCTAAGTCCGGTGCATATAGTGATAATTAAGAGTAGCGCCTTTGTTATGAAAATCCGTTAGGTTTTGTTTTGAAAAGTATAGAAGATTTTTAGTACGTTTTCGGAAGAAATTGGCGCAGTACAAAGAAATATTATTATTATTATTATTATTCACTTATTACCTATGGCGCCGAACAAGAATCTAAGTACAGATAACTTGTAGTAGCAAGTAAAGAAATAATCACTACTACGGTACATTACATAACATTGTTAATACAGCTGTTGGAGGAAAGATTCTCCGGATTTTTCTTGCAATTTCGTAACGTGGGCCTAACTCATTTCCGAAATTATTGAACCCAATTTTTTCTGAACTAAACCTTTGATTCTTGTCTAAAAGCATTTTTTAAACCCCCAACTTTGTGAACGCCGGAATGGTACTGGAACTTTTAGCCGTGAACGCCAACCTCCGAGTTCCCTCTGCTGAACTGTTAGTTGGTTCATTACAAGTTTTCTTTCTTTTTGGAGAAGTAAGTAACTAGCCTTTATCGAAACTATCTTACATCTAGAAACTTACATTAGAATTGGGAGAAGATTATTTTGGAAACCCTGCAACAAATCATTTTTCTCTTGAATCACTTGCTTTCATTTGTACTAAAGCAGAATGAAGATAAACTAAAAAAAAAAACTATCCAACACACGAATTGTTTAGATATTATATTTGTGTAGTAGAAACGATAAAAAACGTTTTCCTTCATCTGTTAGCACGATTTACTGAACATAGAGGAAAGAAAAAATTATTAAAAAGGAAATCGATATTCAAGGTTCCTATTTTCTCAATATTCAGTTAAAGATTGCCATACAAAATAAAATCTTTGAGCAGCATTTACAAATAACTTCCTCTCTATATTAAACATGAACTGCACTGCCTTTTTTTAAAAACATTAAATCTTAAAACCTAATCCTTTGAATCACAGTAACAAATTTCTTTTTAACGTTGCATTCATTGTTAAGCTGTATTAAAATGAACCTAGTTTTAATGTATTAACGCAGACAATTTACTGCGCCACGCAAATACCGGTTTCGCCATTCCCGTTGTACATGGTTACGCTATAAGGTCTCCAACACCTCTACACACCCAATGAAATCAAGAATGGAATTGAACTGAATTTTATTTAAGACCTTTAGGCAACGTTGACTCAAGCCTATCGAAAACAAGAAAACAGCAACGAGTCAAAGAAAGTTGAAAATAAATACATATTCGTACACGTTTTTCCTATTAACAGTAGAAGTTCCATGTATTAATGCCAACTTTATTTTTTCTGAAATGTTCAATTTATCGTCTTTTATCAACTCATGTAAAGATAATGTAAAGCAACGATCTCCAACAAAAGATGACAGCACTATCTCCGTACATGTCTAATGTATTCTTATCGTTGCACGAAATATCCTTTCTGCTCCTATAAATTCAATCATAGAGAGTTGAAACTTTCAGGAAAGTTCATAACCAATTCAAGAGCATGATCGATGCCGATTTTTTATTTCCGTTTTCCTTCATTGTTGAAATGG
>JAGDQP010050263.1:0-14289 GCA_022664845.1 Lepisma saccharinum | reverse complement strand
GGGTGGCCTATCTGCTGGGCTTAGAGAAAACTCGTGTATAACAAAGTCATGTGAACATAATTTTGGCCATGATAGTACACTTGAAAAAAAAAATGAGTTTGCACACGTAACAAGTACTACAGGTCTTTTGGGTTAAGACCGTAACATCTAGTCAGACGGATCACTGGGGCCAAGACCCCGATCAATCGAGCCAAGTTACCGAGTCACCTATGCTCGGATCGGGCCAGGTCGCCAGATCACCAAAAGCCGCCCGGTTTCAGCTGAGATTCGGAATTCAATTCGTCTTCGGTTTTCTGCCTCCATGATGTCAATTCTATCACGACGATGTACTCCGGCTACACACGCCTTCTGAAACCATTTAGTTGTGTGTCCTTCCCGATTTTTCTGTATGATTATATCCAAGAAATTAATCTCACTGTTCACCCCTACTTCACTTCCAATTTTTTTTACAATCTTCTCCTCATCTTCAACATCTTATAAGAATTTCTCCCAACTACCTTCTGGTTCATTTCCAAATTCCAAAACCATCGTCTACGTACCTGTAGGACAATATTAATCACCCCACCCCTCCCGTTTCCTATCATTTCCCCTCTTTTACCACTTCAAATTTATTGGGAAGCAACCTGAATTTAATTTTGACTTCCTCTTTGCGCCCAAGACACTTATATATGCAGTATACGCAACCAAATTACGTAGGTATAGGATTATTATAATTAAAAGCTATAGTTGTTAGCACATTAAAACTGAATATACTTTAACAGAGCAGACGTTCATGTTTTATTTTCACCTTTTATTTTTACATTTTCCACATGACATTTTTCCATTTTGCCCCTGTCATCATTCCACATGATATAATCAACTCAAATGTGTGTGTGTGTGTGTGTGTGTAAGTGCGTGCGTATGATGTCATAAATGCGTTAACCATGTTGCTTAGAGCGTGTGAGATGTTGGAGTGGCTTCATTGTACAGAAACACTTCTGTCATCAATTGTCCTGTCGCATATATTTTACAAAAAAGAAAGTTGTCTCATAAATTAAATTCTACTCTACTCTCTCTTTCTCTCTCTTCTTCTCCTTTCTTCATTTTGTTCACCTTTAGTTTCAAAAGCAATCAGTAAGAGAAGACAAATGAATAATGATCATAAATATTCATTAGTTAATGATTGCTAATGGAAGTTAAAAAGTAATAACTTTTCTCGTCTTTGTATTCTCACTTATTCTTTCTTTCTACCAGCCTTCTTATTCTTTCTTTCTACCTGGATATTTCGAACACAGTTTCACGTTCAATTCTTTCTTGAATCACATAGCTGTAATATTATTATCTGAAAATGAATAGAATATGAATATTCAATTGCTATTTTTTAATTTTCAAAAGAGAAAATTATAGTGATTTTTTTCTTTTTTTTTGCTTTGTACATTTTCTTCCCCATTTCATATTTTGAGTGAATGGAGTTATTCTTATTAAGTTCTCCGAGACAAATATAATATTGTTAATATTGTTATGGAACAAGATATAGCGAAGACAGTTGAAGAAGGATGGAAAATGAATAACGCTATTAAAAGAAACTTCTCTGTCCTGCATATAGATTCAAAATTAATAAATTCTTTATCTCAAAAAGTTTCTTTCTTTTTTTTTTTAATTACAAAAACTTCTAGGTACAAAGAAAAGTGATTAAGACACGGAACAGCTTCTAGAAATGTTGTAATGTATTTAAGGATAGAATACGGTACACTTCACCGAGCAAAAATGGTACCAAAGTTACTGTAAGTAATAATCTCTGACGCTAGATGGCAGCAGCGGTATTTCCGTATGTCTCTAATGTATCGTTTTTCGTTGAACGAAATGGCAATGCTGCTCCTACGAATTCAAACTTTCAGGGAAGAAAGTTCATAACCATGTTAAGAGTTCTATCCGTGCCGATTTTTTTAAAAACCTTTCTTGTCCATTGTTGAAAGAGAGTCATTGTTATCGATGGAAGACAACTCAATTTCAATGAGGTTTAATGCTGAGTTGTTAGTAACAATAAACTATTGCACGAGCAATTTTGAAAGATCTGGATAAAAGAAAAAAATATTATCAGTGGATACCACATTCTTTGAATTTTTCAGCAACAACCAATAGGATACGTGTTTTGTCTCGACTTGATGATTTGTCAAAAATTCAGCATTCTTGCGTAGAATTGTTTTCTGGACGCAAGATTTCACGCCTGTTAAAATAATGCTATTAAGAAAATAACCAGTGAAAACCAGATAGATAGTTTTCTTTGATTTAAAATATCCGTCCAGAGTGTGTGATTCAATGAGAAAGTCCTATGAAGAAATTCTTTTTTTCTTAAAAAAAAAAAAAGTAGAATTGAATTCGTCACAAATTATGGTTATTGTTGTAGAAGAAAGTTCTTTCACAAAAAAAAAAAAAAAAAAATCGGCAGAAAGATTGACTCAATTCATCAAATACTTCCATTTATTCTTGATAACGCTTCAGCACATTACTCTTCATTCTTCCAAACCAAAGGAACAATGAAAGAAAATCGATATAGAAATATGTTTGATTCAGAATGTATTAAGCAACCAGCTGAAAACTGCAACTCTAGAAGATTTTCCCATGGCATCAGATTTTATGTATAGGTATCAGAGGTAAGCAGCATTAGAAGAGCAGTTTCAGAAGTGTTTTGTTTGTCATCCAGATGTTTATTAAAAGGTACCAAGGATAAGCGGTGCTAGAGGAGGAATTCTGAAAGTGTTTTCTCTAGTATCCAGATGTTTACTCTAGGAATCAAGGGTGAGCGTGCTAGATGACCAGTTTTAGAAGTGTTTCATTTGTCATCCAAGTGCTTATTTATAGGTATAAAGGGTACGAGGTGCCAGAAGAGAAAATCTAGTAGTTTTTCCTCTGGAATTCAGACAGGGGTGTGCTGGAGCGGGCTTGCAGGGGCTAGCGCAAGTCCTTCGTTAAACACTTATATTCGTTCCGAATCCCTTGTCAAAATGGGTTGCGAGGAAAAATCAATAGTACGAAGTACGAACGATTTTTTTCTAATGTAAGGATGTTCTCTAACAATCCAAAATGTATTAAAAGGACGATCCGCCACTGTTCAATTGCTATGCAATAACATTGGTACGAATAATATATGTACGTCGGGGGTAAACTACACTACTTCGCTTTTCGTAAAACTCGAGTTCAGTTCACAGATTTCTTAATTTGGTCACGCCCTTTCACATTTTTTAAGACATAGTCTGGTGTTATCCACTGCCAACTTCTACAAGATAAACAATTACATAGTTGTGTATACTTCCAGGTAGAACATGTTCGCATTTGCAAAACGAACGAAACACACACACACAAAACCTCACAGATACATCCAGATATTTGTCTCTAGGAATCAACGATAAGAGCATTAGATGATCCCAGAAGTGTTCCCTTCGTCAATCAGATGTTTATTTTAGGTATCAAGGGTTAAACGGTGTCAGTAAAGCAGTTCCAGAAGTGTTCCCTTTGGCATCCAGATAGTCATCTACAGGTATCAGGAGTAAGAGGTACCGCAAGAAGAATTCCAGAAGCGTTTCCTCTGTCATCCAGATGTCCATCTATAAGCTTATTGGGAAATCCAAGTAAACGATGTTCCTGTTAGTCCATTATACACCGCCATCTAACTGAAGCTGAACTACAAAAAGGTAGATCTGCTAGAAAGAGTCTCCATGGTTGGTGGATTAAATTTCATTGAGGCAATGAAATTTAATCTTGCAACCGCGCTTCCTTTTGCGGCAACAACGAAACTTTATAAAAAAACTGATCCAGCCTGTTCGGGCGCCATATATAAATGACATGTGGAGTATGATGTCATGTTCTATCAGCTTTGAAATAGTGATGTTATGAATTTTCCATTCAATTACTATAAATTGTAGTATAGCTTGTCTGTGGGCGTTCTCTTGCACGTTTCACCGTTCACGGTGTACTCGTTAAACAGAAAGTCCTGCTAAAAACCCCATAAGTGTCACCTGCAATTTTGGCACCTTACAATCATCCCGCCGTTCGAAAAAAAAAGTTAAATATTTTCTCCTTTGTCTATTTCACTCGCAGCACACAATTTACAATGACAACCCAGATTGTCGCCAACATTCATAGCCACCAACAGAATTCACCTGCACTATCTATCAGTGACATTGTATCCCAGGACTATGTCTCAAAATAAGTTTGACACTCAGTTTATGCAAAACAATATTACGAGTTATTACAAAGTAAAAATTATTTTTAAGAGAAATATCTGGAATAGATCCTAGGAGAAAAGCAAACAGAAAAAAAAAGATCATGAAGTTGTCGATGAAATATAGAACGGATTGAAATTGATTCCAAATATCAGGTAGAAAGTACCTGTGGAATAGAATTTTTATAATAATAAGTAGCGATATATTTCTAACCCAAATAATATTTTTTTTAAGGATTGAGGACAACAGTAGATCGGGTAATTTATATATTTAGATCAATGTTTCATTGATATATTGAAAGTTCTAAAGAACATAACAGAAGAACACGAATATATTTTTTCTTCGATGTTAATTAATGACAGATAAACAATTTATAGCGTTACTTTTGCCACTGGCAAAGCAGATCTAAATTAAAATATAATGATGGCATGTCAAGAAAAACTAAACAAATATCTTGATTACTCACTACTATTGAGTAAGCTAGTGTCATCAAGTGACACAAAAATGAAGGTTTTCAACAAAAATACGGTAAAATACGCAGGAAACAAGAATCATAGTAAAGTCTTATTTAGCAAACATGGAATGAAAAATTGCGGACCTCACACTTTATTGCTCTCGTTGGAACAGTCACATCATTTCTTGTTTCTTACGCACGATTTTACACCTACAGCACCGTTGTATACTTTCATTCTACGTTGATATATTGAAGAAAACATGGGACGCGAAGCTCAGTCGGGGTATTGTGCATATACCGTAAGCTACCATCAGGTTTCAGCAGCGAGCATTCTATTTATATGATCAATGTATAGTAGGAAAAATGGCGACGAAAGTTTCGAATGACACGTCAACTTCCTTGGTAGCCCCAGTACTTTCTAAGTTATAAATTTCCCCATCTCCGGAACACCCCTGCAATATGTATGATCTATACGGGTATGAACTCATCTTGCCGAGACCTTTCCAACGACACCTGAATCATCTTCATAGCCCTAGTTGTTCGTAAGTAGAAAATCCTCCCTGGGAACTCGGGACACTCCCTTACGATCTAGATGAATGATACAGGTTTGAACTCGTCTCACTGAAACCTTTCCAACGACACCTTAAACACATCCCTTAACAACACCTGCTGCTGTAACCTAAAAGTGTTCGCTCAATACTCTGCCATTCAAATTTCGTGCTTTTTGTCTTAGCAACGAACGATGCCACTTTGGATATTAATTTTAACCTCGACTCCTCGAGTGGATATTTGCAATATTTTCTTCTTGACATAATATGTGATATGTTTTCATAATAGCTATATTATTCCAATATTTGCAACTATAAGAGAACCAAGAAAGTTTTGTCGCTTTTTGTGGAGGTCTGTGTTTAATTGGCCCTCACACCGTGAGTTGAATACGAAGGACAGAGTGAACATGGGACCTCCACAGAGCGTCATAAGGGCGTGTATGCTGTACGAGTTCAAACTGGGGTCAAACGCAGCTGCAGCGGGGCGGAAGATATGCCTGGTCTTTGATGAGGGTGGCGTGACTACGCGGACAGTGCAGCGGTGGTTTACCAAGTTTAAGGACGGTGACGAAACCCTCGAAGATGCACCACGTGCAGGAAGACCAAAGGTACCAAACGAAGATCTTCAGGGAGCAATTGAGACGAACAGTGGCCAGACATGTGAGGAACTGGGACTACAATTCAGTGTGAGTGGAGAAACCATTCGGCAGCACCTCCATCAACTTGGGAAGCACTACAAGTTGGATCGATAGGTCCCACATGATTTGACTCCGGGCCAGAAGGCAACGCGAGCAGATACCTGTGTTTCTTTGCTGTCTCGTCTGAGGAAGGAGCCATTTCTGGACAGGGTGTTGACATGAGATGAGAAGTGGGTCCTGTACGAAGCTTCACGGCGCTGTCATCATATGGTTAGCATCCCATGAACCGGTTCCAAAACAGCCGAAACCAGCACTGCACCAGAAAAAGGTCCTCCTGTGTGTTTGGTGTACTGCTCGCGGTATCGTGCATCGAGAACTGCTACCAGCTGGTCAGAGCATCAATACAACTGTGTACTGTCAGCAGTTCAGTCGTGTTCAAGAAAAACTCAAAACTCTGGAGCCAGCACTTCTGAATCGCAAAGGGGTCCTCCTGTTACAGGACAACGCTACCCCACGTGGCTAGGATGACCCGGGACACCATTCTACGCCTTGGATGGGAAACACTATTGCATCCGCCATACTCCCCGGACATTGCACAGTCCGATTTTCACCTGTTCCATTCCTTGGACCTTAGAGGACGCCAGTTCCAATCCCTAGTAGAGGTGCAAAATGCACTTGATACCTTCTTCGCTTCACGGCCCACCAAGTTCTACCGCGATGGAATCCATGGCCTTCCAGAACGTTGGCAGAAGGTCGTCGATGCTGATGGGGACTATTTTTGATCTTCCAGGTACGTCTTAGGTGACATATCGATGTTCGAAGGTGGTGGGTGAAAAAGCGACAAAACTTTCTTGCTTACCTTTATATTAAAAATGAAATTGACATAAAAGCCTAAATCAAAGTGAAAAAAAGGAAAGAAAATAAAACGAATTTGCTAGTTGTTATACGGCAAAAATAACGAAATTTCATATTTGAATGACGTCACCTGTTTTGAATACTTTGTATGTTCGTTCTTCTATCCCGTGTAATGCCAGTAAGCCATTTTGGAGGTTTGAGCAGACGAGACACAATGGTTTCAATTTTGTAAAAAGTGGTTTTAGGCCTCAATTTCAGCCACGAAAACTGAAAATTGTTTTCGGCTGAAATCCATAATTGACTTCTCGAAAATGGTAAGAAGTTATTGCACTTAGTCAGGGTTTCGGCCAGGATTTTCAGTTTGGGAGGGGTGTAAAATCAAAATTGGGAGGATGTAGGTGAAGGTTTGTACGGTTTCTATCGATTTTTCACAGCACAAATTTTAAAGCTGGGGGGGGGGGGGGGCGTGTTTTCAAGACTTTGGGGGTAAACACCCCCCACAAGGGGGTCTTGCGGAATCACTGCACTTAGTATTTAGATTGCCCTGCTTCTGGATAGAAGATTCTAAAAGAGAGTGAACGTTACCGAAGAACGTTGTTCTCATAGCAGACCGAAGTAAAAATTAGTAGCGTTGAAGTTGAAATGTGAATCAAAACAGTAATTAATACTGAGCGTTTGTATGTACTGACAGTGGCGGAATAAGCTATTTGGGATTGAGGGGTCTGTAACCTACCACCATATTGTCTGTACTATTTACCAGGTGTATGCATAAGTAGTTTCCGGTTTACCTAAGAGATGGCGCCAGCGATAAGTACACAGCGTATTCATTTGACACATAAGTCATTTTGTTCGTTTTCCATTAAACTACAAACACACACAAGTTGAGTCCGCCAGACACTAGCGTCTTTGTTTTATCGTTCAGTGATCATGTCGAAGTTTGTGCCTGAAAAAGAACATTTCCGGCACGCATTGCTTTTCTTATTTAATCAAAAGAAAAAGGCTATTGAAAGTCATCGTGTGCTGGTAGAAACATATGGTGAACACACTCCACCGATTAGAACATGTGAGACATGGTTTCGACAATTTAAAAGTGATGATTACAATGTGAAAGACAGTGCGCGCTCTGGTAGACCACAAAAGTGCGAAAACGAGCAATTGCAGGTGTTATTGGAGGATGGCCCAACTCCAACTCAACAGCAATTGGCAAAAGCATTAAATGTGTCACAAGAAACAATCAGCACACGTTTACGAGCAATGGGGAAAATCAATAAACTGGGTAATGGGTCCCACATGATTTGAATGAACGTCAATTGGAAATCACAAAGTCACTTGTGAAATGCTGCTTCAACGCCACGAAAGAAAATCCTTTTTGTATCGAATTGTGACAGGTGACGAAAAAAGGCTTTATTTTGAAAACCCGAAGCGGAAAAGATCGTGGCTTTCACCTGGCGAAGCCGGTCCTTCAACACCAAGGCCAAATCGCTTCGGCAAGAAGACCATGCATTGTGTCTGGTGGGACCAGAGCGGTATTGTGTATTATGAACTCTTGAATCCCGGCGAAACCGTTAATGCACAACGCTATCGCCAACAAATGATTAATTTAAATCACGCATTGATCGAAAGACGACCGGAATGGGCCCGAATACATGGCAAAGTGATTGTGTTACACGAGAATGCGCCGTCTCACACAGCAAAACCAGTGAAGACACCTTGAAATCGCTTGGATGGGACATCCTTCCGCACCCGCCGTACTCCCCAGACCTGGCGCCATCTGACTATCACCTTTTCGCATCAATTGGGTACGTGTTCGCAGAGCAGCACTTCAGCAATTTCGAAGACGTTGGAAATTGGCTCGAAGAATGGTTTGCCGCAAAAGACAAATAGTTTTTCTGGCATGGTATGCATCAATTACCTGAAAGATGAGCGAAATGTGTAGAAGCCGATGGCCAATATTTTGAATAAAACAAAATTAATTTCCCTTGAAAATTACGTGTTTTCTTTACCCCAAAAACCGGCAAAAACTTATGCATACACCTGGTACATAGGTACTGATTTACCTTTGAGGGGCCCTAATCCAGGGGGTGGGGGTGGGATATAGGCCCCTTAATCCGTCTCTGGGTAGTGTAGATTTTAGATCGGAGCAGGGAAAGTACCTAGAATAGTGGCAAAACTAGAAGCGTGGCCTGGGGATTAGAGGGCCCAGGATTTGAGTGGAGACATATCTGAAAGTAGCATCTGAATAATCAACATTAGTGTTTATGCAGATGATAGCAAAAATTTTCACGATATGGGATCTCCCATGGAGGTTATTACTCGGTGAGATAGGTTAATATGGATTGAAAACTGGTATATTAATTTGAAACTTTTCTGAAGGCTAATATCTGTAGTACTATCAATAGATTTATTGTAAACATAAATATCGTCACACCATTCTATCATGAATGCAGCAGGAACATTATCAAGTTCTTGGCGTTGTCTGATAGTCAATTAACCACTCATTTTCAATTTGAATCTTTATCTATGACTCAGGCCGTTGAACCGTTCATGATCGCATAGATTACTTCATTTCTAAAGCTATAAAAAATCATAAGTCTAATGCTTAGACTTACTGATATTATTTACCCTCACACATAGAATATATTTATTTTGTTCTGTGCTGCCGGTTGTTGATTAGGTCTCTTATACTTGGTACATTGCAAGTGACAGTCATCTCTTGAGCTTGGATCAGGAATCCGTTCATATCAATAGTAATAAATAGATGTTCTTCTTCAGTCAATTATGTTTTAAACCGGAATATTCTAGGATTGGGATGGAAGACAAATATGGCCTAGTTTGGGAGGTACCATTTCGACATTAGCCTGATATGTTAATGAGGGAAAAGACTGTCATAATTGGCGGTCGCTGGGTCCGAACCCAGGAACTACCATTGTGTTCATGTTGTCTTGCTTAATGAGGCACAAAGATGTACACAGTAATGCGACGCGAAAATGTACTAATGAAATTTCTATAAATGTTTTGCTGCAAATGCACACTTCTAAATATGAAGTATAATTTATTGGATTGTAAACCAATGCAAGAAGCCTTTAAAAATTAAAACTTAAAGGCTGAGGAAGACATTAGTGATACAGTTCATCAATTCTGAATATTTTAGGATAGTGTGTAGTGCAAAAGAAAATAAATTAGGCTACCGTTAAATAAATTTTGTAATGACAGTTCAGCACATGGGCTTTTCATTTTTTTTTTTTTTACTTTTTGGATTACCTAAATGTTGCTTTAAAAGAAATTATTTGGACAGCAGTTTATAACATTCTGGACAAAGAAGTTTTTGAAACTTGAAAAAGAGCGTTGGTGGGCAGAAACAAGGCAAAATGCAAGTAGAGTCATCGATTATTGTGTGTATAGTGTGCGGTGAAATTGGGTCCAAAAAGCTAGGAAAGCACCTTTAAGCAGTGCCAACTGTTTTTGAGACAAAAGGAAAAGGGGAAAAACATGTGGTCAAATTCCAGAAGTGCTTTAGATGAAGTAGAGCACAGGTTTGGACATTACGAGGGACTTCAATCGGTTAGAAGGTTGAATCGGGCCCTCAGATAGGTCACCTAAGAATGTTTTCAAATAAAGAAGAGGCTATGATAGTAAAAAAGATGAAATGGGATGTGAAAATAACTGATGCTAACACAAAATATGATATATCCGAAGTGTAATCAGAAATGGGGAAGAAAGTTCATCCCTAAACTTTACGAAGAGTGATCGAAAGGTTCAACTTTCATGATGGAATTCTTCGTTGGAGGTAAACCGGTAAAACACATTGGAATTTGCTGAATAGCACATGGACACACACAAGGCTTGACGAAGTCTCATAATTTTGATCATCCATATCCATATTCAATCATCCAAGTACAATTCATACAGTTCGGACGGAAGGTTATTTCTAAGGAGAATGTCAAACAGTGAACTGAAAAACAATACTGTGCACCCGTGAAACAAGGTTATGGGATGATGCAAATGTATATTGGAAGAAAGGTGTTGACAAATTAGTATTTACTTATATATAGTATGGACAAGCACTTTTTTCTAATACTTAAAAACATTTGAAGTGTTTAAAATCTATAGTGGTTTCTGTAAGCTATGTTTTATTACGACAACGATCGTGAACCAACCACCCACTTTGTGAAACTGCTTTTATACTGTCTAAAGGTTCACCTCCACCTCAAACTCCTGACATGGATTCTATAGATGATCTTCCTTCTACCCGGTCTCCCTTAATGAGTCCTGGAAAAAAATCTATGGGATAAGTTGAAGATGGAACGAAGTAAAACACTAATTCGTTCCAAGGTACAGGTGGACGAGGTAAATGAGCGAACAGTGCAACAGCTGTTTAACAAGTTTAAAGACGGTGATTAATTCCATCAGGACGTCTACAAGGCATAGACAACGAGACACTCAAGGCGAATATTGAGGCTACGGTCAAACGTGTGAAACACTCAATTCCAGTATGGAAACCATTTGATAACACTCCCATCGGCTTGGGAAAGGATATAAAGTGGGGCGATGGGTCCCACATTAGTTGACTGACACTCAGAAACCGACACGAGCAATTTCCTGTGATCCTTTGATGTCTCATCAGGAAAAGGATCCGTTTCTGGACAGAGTGCTGACCTGCGATGAAGAGTGGCTTCTTTGCTTCTTCTCCATGGCGCAGTTATCATTGGTTGACACTGCATGAACCCCCTCCAAACAACCAAAACCACCATTGCATCAACGGAAGATTATTCTTTGAGTTTTGTGGACTGCTTGGGGTATCGTGCGTTGCGAACTGCTTTCACCTAGTGAGGCAATCAATGCAACTGTGTGTTTGTAACGATTGGAACGTATGCATCAAAAACTGTAAACTGTGGAGCCGACAATTATGAATCACAGAGACGTCATTCTGTTACAGAACAACATGAAACTATATGTTGCTGCGGTCACTCGTGACCCCATTATCCGACTTGGTTGAGAAACACTAATACATCCCCAGGCTTCTCAGCTTTTTCCGTTGAAGCATAAAAGGGGAACATTTTAAGAGAGTTCAAAATAGAAAGTAGGAGACGATGACAACTACATGTTCGTTCTTTAAATATGTGTGTTAAGTGTATAGCAATTCAAATATAGTTATATATAAATGTAGAAAGAGGAACAAGATTGATCACTTCCATGATTACGAGGTTCCTTGGTACTGTTACTGTACATTATACCTGCATTTGTCATGGAATGTTCCGTACATTTCTATGACAAAAGTGCAAATAAGCTATAAGAGAAGTGAAATGTTATTCTCTCTATAGTAACTAATGTTCAGCTTTAGATACGATATGCACCAGGAACTGTAAGTCCAATTCAATACGGTTTGGATATATCATCTCATTTTTAGTCCATAGGTCTCTCTAGCGGCGAAACTAAAAAGTCTCAGCTGCAAAAATTTATATCGTTGCAAATCATTTTTGATGTCTTTTCCAAGGAACCTGGTTCCATCCCGAAGTTAAAGTATCACTTTTGGGTAGCTCCGCTGTGAACCCTTTCCATTCCTGATTTACGTAATACGAAGATGGTAGATACAAGAGGTAAACTTCCCGAAAACTGAAGATCTTGCTGTCCACCGTTAATCGCTGCGACTGTGTAGTTCAAAAGAGCACAAATTGAAACTGGAAAGGAACGTTCCGATCGAGTTGGACGAACAACATGACAATTAAAGACTGCAGATGACAATCACAGAAGGACCACAAGCAATCATGGCACTGGAATCTGACTATATTCCAGTTTGTCTCAACATACACTATCTGCACACACCGGACACCCGAACTTTACCACCAATTTATCAAACAGACTGGAATAAATATCAACAATATCTGGCTAGAACCACACATCCAAACCTACCACTGCACAATCCTACAGATATTGAAAATACTGTTAATCTCATCACTGCAAATTTAAAATCTGCCTACAGACTACATACAACAAAAGTCTCACCTGCAGTCAGACCGGATACAAGCGGCACTTCAGAAGACCTACGCACTCAAGCACTCATTTCCATTAAACGATGGGTTAGGAAAAGATGGCAACAAACCAGACTTCCAATCTTCAAAACGCTCTGGAACCAACTCAAACGCAGAGTCAAAAAACGACTACGAAGATTGATCTCGCACCACTGGTCCTTGAAAATACAGCAATTAAAGCATCCAACATATGAATTTTGGTCCATAACCAAAGCACTCACAAGAAAGAACCCAGCGCATTCAAATCGACCTTTACATGGTCTAAGAGGACTTGTCTACAATCCTCAAGCCAAATCGGAAGTTTTCGCAACTCAACTACAAACACAATTCAGTCTAAACCCGGAGCCTTACGATGAGGATACCATCCGTGAAGTAAATCATCATTTACAAACCACGCAGTATGATAATCCTTTTCTAACTGAAACGCTGTTTACTCCCAAAGAACTGGAACGCGTTATCAAAAAAGTCAGAGGAAGAAGTGCTGCTGGACCTGACGATATACCTGCTACAGCACTCAAACACATACCCAGAAAAATGTTAGTTTTATTAACCAGACTGTTTAATGCCATCATCATCCATAGTCATTATCCTAAACAATGGAAACTTGCAAAAGTCATAATGATTCCGAAACCTGGCAAGGATCATCTGTTTCCGCAAAATCATCGCCCAATCAGTCTACTTTCGGTAATTAGCAAACTTTTTGAACGTCTTCTTAAAAACAGACTTTTTCAACACATTCTGGATCAAAATTTGTTTCCAAATCATCAATTTGGTTTTCGGCCAAACTTTAATACAGAGGCTCAACTGGTACGCACTGTTGAAGAAATTACCTTACAATATAACAGGAAAGGACACACTTTTGGCATCTTTTTGGACACGGCCAAAGCTTTTGATAAGGTCTGGCATAAGGGTCTACTCTATAAACTGGACATCCTGGGATTTCATCACCAATATATCAGACTCATACGTTCCTATTTACAAAACCGTTCATTTTATGTTTCACATCTACATACAAATTCCACTGCATATCCTATCTCATCTGGTGTTCCACAGGGTTCTGTTCTTGCTCCAGTCTTGTTCAACTTATATACAGCTGATATACCAACTCATCCACACACGCTACTAGCTACATTTGCTGACGACACAGCCATATTTGCATCATCACATCAAATTCGATTTGCTTTAATGTATGCACAACAACATCTAAACTCAATTGAAGATTAGACTACAAAATGGCGACTAAAATTAAATGCTGAAAAAACTTCTGTGGTACACTTCACAAAACGAAGAACATTACCTCCGCACAAATTATCACTCTTTGGAACACAGCTCCAGTACAGTCCAAGTGCCACCTATCTCGGTGTTGATTTAGACAGGAGACTTCTCTTCAAACAACACATCACTAACATCGCAGCTAAATCCACGCAACGCACCGGATATTTATATCCACTACTAAACAATAGCAATGGACTCTCCTTGAAAGCGAGGTTGCATGTTTATCTAATGATGATCAGAGCACAACTCATATACGCAGCACCAGCCTGGAACCATGCAGCAAAATCG
>JAGDQP010050262.1:0-14289 GCA_022664845.1 Lepisma saccharinum | reverse complement strand
AGTGAGTGAGTGAGTGAGTGAGTCAGTTAGCCTAAAATGTGCAATTTCAGGGGTCCACAACTAGAACATAGTTTGAAATACGAATACGAAATTTTGTACATCTGCACAGATTTACCATATCTCCTGAACGGCAAAAGCTCATATTCCTATCTTTAACATCTTTTTTTTTTACGGGGCCCCCGAATCGTCGATTTTGCCATAAACTCTTGTTCCTGTATAACATGCTTCTGACAGTGCTGACGTTTTCTGACGTGAAGAACTTGGCTCATGCACTGCCGTGCATGTTGATATCGCTTTTTATCGGAGCATGGGTCCCATTCCCATGCCTTTAATAATTTTATTCCATTACTCTTGCATACCAGCTCCCAGTCCCCCATTCCACTACTTCGATACTACTGTTAATCAGTTGTTCAGTTCTCCGCTTTCATTGACAAACGGTACGGATTATATACGCATCATCGCCATACGCCCAACGCGTTTTACGCAGAAAGTTGCAACTAGTGGCAGCTAAATATTGGATGCATTGAAAGCATGTATCCTAAACTCATACACTAGTGTCCAAAATTAAAACAAAACGAAAGAATTTCCACAGATGAAATATGTTTGATGAAACACTTGGTGTTATAGAATGGTATATAATAGTGTGGTATAAAATTACATTTACACTTGAAAAGTACTTAATATAGTTCAGTCTCATGGTCGCATATCACAAAAGGATGCATACCACTATTTTCATAACTTCATAAAAAATATAAAGTGTTTAACCCACAAAATAGAGTTTAATAGAATGTATGGTCACCCCTAGCAGGGATACAAGATTGACAACGACGCGAAATACTGCGAACAAGTGCGAAGAAATGTTGCGGCAGTACCTTGTGTTGTTCATACAGAGCTATTCTGAGAGCATCAAGTGACATAGGTGGGCGTAGTCGCGAAGCAACTCACATTCTTAAGATATCTCAAACATGTTCAATTGGGTTTAGATCCGGTGGACGCGCCAGCCTGTCCACAAGGTCAATATTATTGTTTTCGAAAAATTGGTCCACCAATACAACTATATGAGGGCGAGCATTGTCATTTATCAAGGGGAAATTTTCACTTACATGCCACCAAAACTCCCTCGCATGCCAATGTTTCGTGGTGATACCTGGTAGCAATTAAACCTTGCCTATTGATCCTTGTGATTTCGTGTAGAGGCGTTTGCCCAGTGCTGCTAATGCCGACACACACCACCACCTCGTCACCTCCGTATTGATCACGTTCGATTATGTTGGAAGGAATATGTTTTGTTCGCTGTTCTCTCCAAATAAGGCAAGTTTAAAATCAGACTCTAGAGCGAACCACGACTAATCACTTAATAATGCAAACGCCCAGTCTTCGTCTGTCCAATGGACGTGAATCCGCGTCCATTGCAGACGATTCCTTCTTTGAGCAACTTTCAATGGCACACAGAATACTGATCGCTTTGGATACTGTCCTCTTTCCCCTAGCCTTGTATAGACAGTTTGCGTAGATATCTGACTTCCTGTTGCAGCTGCGAGGTCCGATGCCAGTTGACGGGTAGTACTCCGATTGTGTCTTCCGCCGTTTATAAGCAAATAACGATCTTCCGTCGCAAATTTAACTCTTCGGTGTCCTTGGCAGGCAGGCAGCCTCCTTTAACCGTCTTCTCTAAGCCATTCTTAAGCTGTTCAATATCGTCTGTACTTCACTAACACTGATAAGCAACATTTTCGTCTACTTTAGTGAACGTCGTTTCACCATCTGAGCGCTGCATAATCGCTTGCTATGCAAACACCATCCCTTCGTGTCTGCGGTTGACAATGCCTTTCTACACTAGAATGAATAGTAATATGTTTTCGACCATACATGGATGTGATACGAGATTTTAGAACCATTATTTATAACTTTTCACGAATATTGCTTTATTTTTAGACACTAGTTTATCAACGAAAAATCATATCTTGGCCTTTTTTGTGCGTCTCGATGAAATTAGAAAAATCATCCGAAATTTTACGTATTTCTATATAGATATATTGCAAAAACATTAGGATATAGCTCTCAGCTACATTAAAGTTATGATTACACTGTAGCCGAACTAGAAAACCTACCGCATTTTACATAAATTAATTTTCTACAGAAATGTACACAAACGCATTCCAAAAGTGTTGGGAAAATAGGCAAATTTTAACGCATATGCACTAATGATTATGCGTTTCAGATTTACAAAATAAGTAGTTTAGTCTATATTGGGCATTTTACTGGAACATAAGATTGTTTTCGAGTTTATTTTTTAAATTTGAATTTTGGGATTTTGTCCCAGTTTTTTTTTTTTTTCATTTCGTCCGACTGTGCGGCGGGGGCCTCTCGACACTTGGGGCAAGGAACGGTGGCACCGCTCGTCCCACCCTTGTGACGATAGTGATCATGTTTGTAATATAGAAATGTCTCTGGGCATAACACCCATGATAATCATATTTGGTAGGATATACTGAGGACTGAGATGGTATAAGGAAGGTTGTAAATCTTGTAACTTGAATCCGTTATTAATTTCAGGTGTCAATTATTTCCTAATATGAAGTATCTAACGACGGGAGTTTTTTGAAAACAATGGTCTTTCTTTCCACAGCAACTGGAACGATTTTACTCCCTGACTGGCAGTAGAGAAGTGTAGGTTCAACCCCTGATTTTTAAGGATTTCCTCAGTTCCACCAGCAGAATGTCGCAATTTATTTTTATTTTCTGAATTAAACAGACAATTTTGATCAAAGTCTGTCATGTAAGGGATGTGGTCGCTCGCCGAACGCTCTTCCGGAGACAAAGATTAGGTCGGTAGAAGCTAGGGCTTTAGTATAGGCACTATCTCGGCTTTCGGTTGGTGATGAAACTAGAAAAACCCTCGAAAACTTCAATCAACATGGCCGCCAGGAGAACTGAGATCTACGTCTTTCTGTAGTGACATTCCGGAATCCGTGATCATAATCACATCATCCAAGATTTGCTAATCATGAAGGTGAACGTATTTTGTATAACTTGAACCAAGAGATAATTTCTGTGTCCTCGGATATGCTGATTTAATCCCGTATACTCAATTCGCGTGCAATAAGTTTTAACTGTAAATAATAGTCTACTTTTTTTTTTTTAAATGAATGTTTTTAATCATTTTGAGGTTTCCTGTGTAAATAGCATTCGCCTATGGACATTTGTTTGTCTCCAAAGCCGTATTTTACCGAGGCGTTGGTGTTGGCTTAGCATTTGGGATTTATATATATATATATTGGACCCACCTTCCACCCTTTCTAACATACTTTGTTCAGATTACCAGCAGTCCGAAGATCTCCTTTGTTCCCTAATCTTCGACATACGGTGTTGGACCAGGCATTTAGTATGTTCTTCTGGTGACTTCAGTTCATGGGATTTTCGTTTTAGTTCATCACAGTCACATTGACTTCACACTTGACACTTGCAGATTTTCTTGTTTATTTATTTATTATTATTATTATTATTATTTTTAGAAATGTTCGCGTCACTGTTCTGGCTTCCACAACACTGTCACACAATGAGTATCGCTGGCATTCTATCAGCTTTACTAGAAATTGATTACTGGCTCCCAGCAGCCCGCACAATCACTTTCACTCGTTTTCAATTACACGTTATTCCATTAGGATAGTTTGTTCATTGTTTTTATTTTAAGTTTTAAATGGTTTTGTATATTTTTTGTTATTGTTAGTTTATTTCACTTAGTTTTCTTTTCGGTTCGTCTCGTTTGCGTTTGTTCAGACGGTAGGTTGTTTTGATGTAATTCTTTCTCCTATTCTATTAAAGTTTATTTTGTGTAATGTTACAGTTTATTGGTAATTATCTTTATTTATTTACTTTCATTTTATAATTTTGTCGGTTGTCTTCTGACTTAGATTATCGTAGTTTATTGCTTTAGTTATTAGATTGTTCCTCCACTACCGCACGCGACCACCGCCCCGAATAAACTTGGCTTTGTGAAATGCTGAAATTTTATTTATTGTCTCGCGGAGGACAATCGCCTGTTCTGAAATTTGCAAAAACATCGACGATATCCCTGTCCTCCAGTAGCTGTCTTTCTTCTTGAGCGATGTTCTCACAAGTAAATCTAGAAAACTGTAGACACGCAAATTTCCTTGAAACTCCGGGAAACATAACATTCTACAACTTTTGCACGCTACTCAAAATCAAATTTCAAAAAAAAAAAAAAAAAAAAAAAGCCCATTTTCAAAACTAACATTTTCTCGGAGGCCCGGGTAGATATTTTTTGATCCGACTGTGTTTGTAGCGAACAAACATAACATAATATTTTATAACTTTTGCACGGTACTCAAACTCAAATTTCTAATATTTTTTTCGGGGAGGGGGGGGGGGGGGAGCAACTTTTTTTTTTTTTAGAAATTTTAGTATCGTGGAAAACTTATAGAATGTTATGTTATGTTTGTTCGCCGAAACACAGCCGGATCGAAAAATATCTAGCCGGGGCCCGGAGTCCGCGAAAATTTTAGTTTAAAAACGGCCAAAACGGACCATACTTGACACGACTTCATTTCGCATGAACGTACAACTATTCATAACTAATCGAACCCCAAAATGTGGAAACTGGTATCATATTTTTACTAGTTGTTTTAAAAACAAAAGAAGCCCTTTAGGGGTCCTGGGGCCCGGTTAAATATTGTGTTAGGACGGCCATATTTGTCATGGCTTTATTTGGTACCAATGCACAACATTTGATGACAAGTCGAACCCCAATATCTGAAAAAAAAAAAAAAAACGGCCCATCCTACAGCAGACTCCTTTCCCTAAATACGTCCCTGGAATAGCTAATAGAGAAAGTTGGACAAAACGAGGAGTTATAACTTTACTTGGCTGTAGTATGTGTAATAAATAAGTAAACAGAATGCTTTTCTACTCCAATAAAACGTTCATCCTTCAGCTACAGAAGGATATAGTTAAATGTTTTGGTTTCTCATGAAAATTGCATTTTGAAAATAATAATAATAATAAGTTTTCCCCGTTTTGTCCAACCGGTATGATAAGAAAACAGGATAGTCAATAGTAAATTTGGTTACTTATGGAAAATTGTTAATATACAGTGCAGAAACTATGAGAATAGTGATCATGTTTCAATAAATAAACCACAAACAAGAAATAAACTTCATACGCCGGATAGGAGTTCCAAGAAAATCGTAGATCTTCACGTTGGCAGCCCTAGTACCCCTCCTAACTGTCACAGAAACATGAACTATACCTCGTTGGAAAGCTAATAGAACACAAATTACAACGAGGTAACTTTTGTACCCCTCGTGCTAAACCCATAGAAGAAGAAGAAGAAATATAAAAAAATGGAAAATATATTTTTTTTGAACTTTGTGGGAGGCTGGCAACACTGTTATTTGTCGTACGCAAAAAAATAATTCTCACATATACGCCAGATATTTGGAACAATCATATAAAAAATGAAGAGCGTAGCTGGCATAGCAAGGGAGAAACAATTCTGAACATCGTACCTCCTATAGACACCCTGTATATTTTGTTTTGATGGACTATCGCATACCCTTATTTCTAACATCGCCCCAAATTGTCACAGGGATATGAACGATACCTCGTTGGAAAACTTATGGGACACAAATTCCAACCAGGTAACTTTTTGCCCAACCTTCCCAACCCCTAAATGAAGAAGAAAACAAAACATATTTCTTATCCTTTTGTTGGACTCAGACAACACTGTTATTTGTCGTAACCCCCCAATTACCCGTCGCAAGCCCAGTGGCCATATACAGGGTATCGCTAGTTAGTATATTCATTTATCTCTATTGATACCAATTTTTATGCTTGTCGCTCCAGTCCTTTGGGGGTTCCCCCCCATATGCAGAGAGGGGGGGTAACTAAAAACACCCAAATTTGTCCTCCTGCCCTTCCGTCGCGGGCCCCCTGACATGGATGAAATGCACTTCGCTGGAAAGCTTCATTCTTCCTAAAGAGATTGACACCTAAATCATCCCTCTAGGTTAATTAGGAGCTGAGATACTGAGGTCTAAAGTGCTGGCTAAACCCTTGAGCCGTTCGGGGTCTAAAGGCTAAATAAATCGAAGCGTAGAAAAACCCTGCTTTTTAATTGTTTCTAACAAAATCCGTTTGAAGGCACGTTAGCCATGAAATTCCCACTCCAACTGACGAAACTGTCGTTGTGATGGTATTCTGTGCTCAGCATGCGAGTCACATTGCGCGTAAAGTGGCATGGTGCTCTATCCATCCGATATCACATACGCTGGCGGGTGGAAAGAGGAATGTCCTCAATGTACCTAGTCATTGCTAGTGAGGGACCGCAAGTGTTTGGAGGCTAATGGAGACATTTTCGAGCATCTGCTCTGACACATGTGCATACCAACGATGACCTACAATGTCCTGTAACATTCTGTCACTGTTGCTGTGATTTTCTCCAATGTTAGTGCTTCAGACACCTATATCACTTGTCACCCTTGCACAACTTTTATGTAAGTATATCTCTGAAACGAAATCATAAAAATTATATGTTCATTAGTCCTGTAGAATCATCTCCCAGAATACTTACATTTCCTCTTGAAACACCCTATGTATATGTATATAGTAAAACTAAATCGCAGCAATATTCGATCCATTACTGGATAAGTCCTCTGCCCGGAGGGAGGAGATTGATCTACTGCTCCCACGCTGACCAGACGGGTTGGGAGAGGAGAACCGAGCTCTCACTGTGATTGCCCCTATCTTTTATTCACAGCAGCTCCCCAATTGCATCACGATGCTGGGTGGGCATCGTTCCAGACCTACACGCTTGGGAATACCTTGGCAGCGTTGAAAATCGAACCTGGGACCCCTCTATTCGTAGTCAGCAACGCTAACCACTAGACCAACGAGGCAGTCTCATAGATAGATAGATTGATTGATAGAAATTAAAATAAGTGAATGTACGAGTGTGTATGTTCAAGCACAACTTTGGAACACCTGGAGCAATTTCAAATAAACTTGGTACACCATCGCTTATACGCCGGCCGGGTGGTCGAGCGGTCTGCGGCGGTAGGCTATCGACTCAACGGTCCCGGGTTCGAGTCCCGGCAGGGGCATGGGTTTGGATTTTAACACAACAGCTAAGGGCAAATCGTGACGGGCCGAAGTCCAAAGTTACTAAACTGGCCCATATAAAAATAAAGTTTACCAAAGTTTTACCATCGCTTATAATTCGAAAAAAAAAAAAGCTGTGAATAAGACACCTCTAGGGGTGGGGTTGGAAAGCAGTATCATGATTGTCATATATATGATAAGCATGATAAGCATGACTTACATGATAAGCAACCCACACTACAATGCAGTTTGTCGGGTTGACTACCTCCAAGTGGAAAAATTTGGCTTGACTATCAATTCATTAGAAAACGCTTACTTAGTTTTTCGATTTGACATCCGATAGGGAGAGGGGCGAGAAACCTCTGGACCCCGTACAAACGGGTTGGAAATCAGTTAGTGTTATTTTCAGTTTGTACACCAAAATGAAGACTACGACGTCCTCAAGACGACTTGAATATCTTTTTTCCCCCAAGTCTATTTATTCTATGTTGCTGTTGTTGGCAAGTGACTTCGCTTTTTCAATTAATTCTTTATATTACGATCATTGCTTCTTATCCTAACTGTCCTTTAGTGCATTTTATCAGAAATGTTGTTCGTTTCTATCAAATCAAAATTTATAGTTGAAGGACTTGAAGCCGTGAGGATTGAGAGTATGTTTAACCCACTCTAAGCTCCATTGCACAGGGAAGAAAAAATAAGCGTTGTTTGCTCCATTTGAGTTCAGATGACGACACTTTCAGTTCTGGCTGTCGTACTTTCATTGAGCGGAACTAAACTTTGTTGTAATTCGGCAGACGTTGCAATGCAGAATTATTAATGATTATGTGTTTAAAGGTAAAAGTAAATAAGCTTTTTTAAAAAGATAAAACTGACTTTTAAACACGTACTAAAAGTAAAAAATAACCCTTTTCAACTATTTTCCCAAGGTTCAATTTTTTTATGAAGTCGGCGCTTAACTAATAAATATAATGTTACTTACCCTACGGCTTACGAATCTCACAAGTTCATATTCTATCCTGAGCAACATCAGTCCAGTTTTTATCACGAACGCCTGCTTCTCGAAAATCCCTTCTCATACTATCCTCCCAACGTTGTCTCGGTCTTCTTAATGGTCTCTTTCACTCCGGTTTACCAATCACGATGGAATATAATTTTCGTTTTCTCCTCAGTTACACTAGGCAAATGCCTTAATGGCACTTTGAGTCCTGACAGACTCATTTCCGCAAACTTTCCCCTACCTTATTCCTTTCTGAGCCATAGATTCCTAAAGGCTATAAATAAAATTCAAATCAAATCAACTATAAAATTCAGCCTTTAAAAAATGCAATATCTTAAAACTTGTTACAGCAGATAGCATTTAAAAAAAATCGAAAAAAGTGTTGCAGAGAACATGCATAGAAAACCCGTATTTTCAAAAATAGATGGTGCAGAAGACATACGAACAGTAACAACTTCACAAAGATATATAGATACTCTATACAGATATGGCGACCATAGTTCGGAATTTTACAGCTATGTTCCTGTGTCTAAAAATGTTTAAAATCTTTAATCTGTAACATAAAAAGATATCGTAATGACCAGCGTGTATAGCTAAACACGTGGACATTGCATAAACAATAACACACAAGTTTATAGGACAAACATGTGGTTATGCAAGTAAACAAATAATACATACACATTGGAGCAGACGACGGTCAACTCCTCAAACTAACACCAGATGGAGCGAATAACGGAAGACAGAGGGAGCTGGAGTCAAGTAGGAGAAGCAAGAGGAACCACCCCTACATTCACCTTTAAAAAGGACCTGCACAGAGCAAGAGCCATAACTCATTTCCCCTGGGTGGTCAGCTCCTCTCCTTCAACAGTTCGCAGTTTGCTAAGGCCCGTTTTCATAGACATTTCTTGAGAAAATGCTTGAGTAAATTGGCTCGACTTAAGTTAAAATTCGTTTCATAGTGGTTACCTTCGAGGAATAACTTGGCCAAGACAAGTAGCGTTTTTTCCGACTTCCTTGGTTAATGATTTCAGTTTCATAGACATATCTCAAGACACTGCTTGTGCGTGCTTGTTTCATAAAGGATTCCAAGACTTGGCTGAGTAAAGGAAAGCAGTATTTTTTTACGACTTGGCCAAGGAAGGCCGGTGGCAGTCTTGAGTTGCTATCAAACAGAAAAATGGATGATTGGGCATTAAACTGATATCGTTGGATGGAATTGTATAAGGAAAATGATAAGTATCGCCTACCAAAGCGTTATGTTAGGAATTTTCTGGCCCCGTTTAATTAGTGGAATGAAAGAGAATTCAGAAGGAGGTACCGTTTCACAAAAGAAGTTGTCACGCACGTTATTACCAAACGTCTTACATTAGCTCCCGTGATACCCGTGAATTGTGTTTCGAGATACGTGGAATCCAGAACACGCAATGAGGACATTAGTATTCCTCCTCATGGTACTATTCGTATGAATTGATCAAATAAGGACATTTTTTTTTTAATTATGAAAATATGGCATATGGCTGATCTAAAGTGATATGTATCCTAATTCTAGACTAAAATTTACGAGATGCATTTACGGGTGTAGGAAAACATTATAGGGCTATGCTATGTACAAGGGGCATATTGATTTTCGATACCATAGCAACAATTGGCTACCATAAACTGCACCATATCCCATAGTGTAGATTGACTAGTTTGTAGGCATCTTGTTTGGATCTCAACCACCATCAGCTCAGGTCGAAAATGCTTCTTAATATAAAAAAGTGGATAAACTTCACTTCATAGCTCCCAGTTTCCGCTACCAATTCAGCCATATGTACGTTCTATACCTTTTATATCCTTGCGAATAATTATCACATGCACCTTTATAAGTACATAGCGTCAATCAGCTCTCAAAGAGTTAGAGAAAGCTATTTCACTATCGTTTGGTAAAATACACAATATAGTTGAGTAACGCATAGCCCTAATAAGCATGGTGGTGCGGATGAATACTTATGACTACATTTCGTGTTATGAATAGCACATATCAGTATATACCACAAAAATACGGATCTCGAGCGAGTGGAGAAGGTTAAAGTCTTTATTAAACGCGATGTACATGGCGCTTAAAACGCACTGAAGCTAAATAGTCTCTAGGACCTTTCGTTCTTTCACTCTTACAAGCAAACTTGCTTGCTTTGCGTGCGATTTGGGTGAGTAGCCAATTGAAACGCGTGTTTTATTGTAAGGTAAGTGTGACACCTGTTTCAATGGGCTATTCACTCAAATCTCACGCAAAACAAGCAACGCAAACTTGAATGTAAGGCAGCCATTAGGCGTCTATTTAGAATGCGTCGGGCATTCCATTTGGAACCATAAATGGAGTAGTCATAGGTAATGTCTGTTAAAAGTGATGCACATTGCGTATAACGAGACACGTCTAACCTGCCTTTTTCTAACAAGACTCCGTTCACCATCGCTCACTCGACATACTGTCCGTCATTTTTGTAGCAAAATATCAATGGCGATATGGAAATAAACATACCACTATGACGTAGCATTACCATGACTCCGATTTTTTCATGAACCTGATTTATTTCGTTCAGAATTTTGTTCGCGCATATGTCTCAATGCTTATATGGAACATTACTATAATTCCGATTAATGAACCTGTGACTTACTTCGTTCGGAGAAATCACGCTCAACGTAAGCTAAAGTAATGCCATATTTTGCATTACACTTACAAACGTCCAAAATGTTAAATTTCTCCCGTTAATTTTACACTTCTTGGGGGCAATAAAGTAAAGTAAAAGGTGTAAATTTGGAAATTTCACAGATGACGCTAACATTGATCAAATAATATTAGGTGTTTAAAGCAATTCTTTGTGGAAACTATAATTAGGTACTGATGATCTTACATTGGAGAAAACAATTAGTATATCTTTACAACAGGATTAAATTACAATCTGAAAATAACTACCTACTGGGCATTCAATTCTTAAATCAGAATTATATTCCGTGGTTATTTCTTCCCACCTCTTTCCTTTTCTAAGCTAACATCGTATCGCTCTTCCTAGATTTAATATATTTTGAATTTCTTTTAACTAAATAAATTGCCAACTATTTTTGACATGTACTGTACGGTTTCCGCGATATAGCTGCCAGAGAATAATTTTTTGTGTAAATATAAACGGTCAAGAAAAAGCTTCTTGCTAACACGCTGCTCAAACTTCGCTTGTTTCCATTGCCAACCTATCTTTTCATTTTAGTCCTTGATGACCGATTATTGTTTATAGTTCTTGAAGATTTTCCGACAAAATTATTTAAAATGCAATTATTCCTACAATTTATTTCAGTTGAGAAACATTTTGGCTTAATTATATATATTCCTGATAAACAAATAAATTATTTTAATTTATAGTCGCGTGTGAATATGGTGCAGTTGGCAGCGCTGGTAAAGATCATTAACTTTCTGTGACTTCAAGCAATTTCCTTCACCAAGAAGCACTGACGTTGCTTCGCGAAGATAATGCTTGGCAAAGTAAATCCGAAGTAACCACTATGAAACAGTGTCACACTTGAGACGATTACTACTGACTTGGCGAAGTAGTTCACAAGCTCTAACTTGAGTACCTAACTATGAAAACGGGCCTAAGAAACTGGAACATCCTAGTACGTAGTTCGCCAAGGAACTGGTACAAATACCCGACACGCAATTCGCTAAGGAATTGGTGTCATCCGCACACGTAGTTCGCTAAGGAACTGGTGTGTACTCTCACCTTAAATATTCTCCGTACGTAGTTCGCTAAGGAACTATTACAACTTCCCGACACGCAGCTCGCTAAGGAACTGGTGTCATCCTACTTTCCAGAATCTCTAACTGATCATTATTAAATAAGACATCTTTAATCATTTTGTAATCAGATAACTGTAAACTGTGTTCTTCGGGACGGTAATTTTGTTAACTTTGTTCTTGTATGTAAATAAAGGGTTGAGGGCTATAAACCAATCCCGTACATCTTTGACTCTACCAAATCAAAACTGAAGGGAACATTACGATATATAATTTAATTTAATGGGAACATCTCCATAGCTAAAATGAGTCATTCGGCCAAACCTTTCCTTATCATACGCTGTTGCGTTTGAACAGTAATTCTTTGTTATGAACTTTTGTGTCACCCTGTATTTAGCCAGATCAAAAATTGAAATTAAAATGAAAAGTCCATAACAGAATTAATATTGTATCGAAGTGGTTATGATTATTTTTTTTTTATTATTCATTAGTTTGATAATGTGTGTATATATATATATTGGGGCCTGTGCTCCCAGGTTAGAAAGGAGAAATGTAGAGGACAAGAAATCCAGCACAGGTCACCTCGGATGGCCTGGTAAATTTCCAGATTTGATGACTCTCCTCATCTTAATGCGGGACTGATTTAGTTTTAAATCTATCCGCAAATAGAGAAGTAAAACTTGAGTGAAATATCTCTCTTAGAGAGACGTAAAAAAAAAAAAAAAAAAAAACTAGTGGGGTTACCTACTGATTCGATTTAATCAGTCTTGTTGTTTTTTTAGGTAAGATCCCGTAAGATCACCGAAGTCAAGCAACTCGGGGTCTGGTCAGTGCTTGGACGGGTGACCGTTGCAGTGCTCCAGATGGTGTTGCCTGTGCGGCGTCCACCCAGCGTCGTGAGGCCAATTGGGGAGCTACCTGAATAAAGAGGTAGCGATCACAGTTGAGAGCTTCGGCTCTCCTCTCCCAACACGTCTGGTCAGCGTGGGAGCAGTAGACCACCTCCTTCCTCCGGGAGAGGCCTCATCCAGTAGTGGATTGAATATGGCTGTGCATTATTATATATATAGAAACACGCCAGTGGCCATAATTTTGAAGATATTTGAACAAAATTTTAATGTTGTTTCTAGGCTTAATAGCTCGGCTAAGTTCGTTAATGAGCAAAGTTGACCCAAGGGGTGGTCGGGGGAGGGGGTTCAAATTTTGGAATATATATATATATATATATATCTGCCCCCCTGTAGTTTAGAGGGAAACTTTGTCTGCATAATTATAGTACTCCCTATTAAGTTTACGGTGACACCAACGATTTAGGGGGGGTTGTGGGGGTAGGAGTGTGGGTGTGGGTGGAAATTCGAAATTCTTAAAACCACGTCTTGTGGGGTATCGTTGAAAAGCTCTTCATTAATCTATAAATCAGTAACTAGTTTCTCGATAGCGCTCATATAAGGCGAGATTTGAATTTTTGAAAAAAAAAACAAGAAAGAAAAACCTTCGAGATCTACCTCGGCCTGTCAGCCTGCCGAAAGGGATTTTTTTTTTCCTTTGATCGAGAAATGGAGAATTGATTTTCAATTTTAAGGGATTGACCAAGACATACGTTAAATGTCGAAGCTTTTCTGGATGGAGCTCAAAATTATGTGATGTGCGGGTTGTATAGAGCTCTGGAAAACAGTGGGATGGGATGCAAGACTCAGATGGGGGGATATGAGTCTGAATGGTGAACGAATCACTTAGATTCGATTGACGATTGTTACAATGAAATCCCGATGTCCAGAAAAAGTTGATTTTTCATTCTTAGAGAAATCGGCAAAGATGTATACGTAAAGTACTATTCCGAGTTTCTTCCAGTCCCTGATGACCGAGAGGGGGGGGGGGGAGTAAACGGCTCTGAAGAAGGCTAGTCGAGAATTCTTCACCGATGAAGGATAGGTGAAATGTGAAGATTGTGTGAGGGAGATTCCGATTGGATTCCTATCCTTACACGGGAAGTGTGTTACGTGTGATATCCTCAGTAGTCAAGGAGTACACTTATCCATAGAAATATTGCAAATTGCCTACCTTCTCAGGATACTCCTTCACATGGATGATTAACCTTTTGAATGTAAGCTATATACAGTACACACCTTTTGTTTTGCTATATGCTGGGGGGCATAATGGACAATTATTTAGTGTTTTAAACTAACCACATATTTTTTGCTATAAAAAATGACATAATTACATCCTATATGTAATGAATAGTCCCCTGAAAGCACTATATCTTACTGCAAGTCTTAATTAAATACTTGTAATTACTGTTTCTCCAACCCTATTGCCTGTGTTCAATCAATAACACAACACTAATAGCGGATAAGCAGTTAAAATTCAGTTATTAAATTACTATACAGTTGTGTGAATTCCTTGG
>JAGDQP010050260.1:0-14289 GCA_022664845.1 Lepisma saccharinum | reverse complement strand
CCAAAAAGAAAAAAGAGAGCAAAATCTCAGAAGAAACTAAACTCTTGATGAAGAGAAAAAGGAAATGAAAGAAGAGCAAAATTACATTGAAAGGATTGAGTACATAAAACTAAATAAAACCGTAAGGAAGATAAATAAGACTAGATGTACGAAGATACAACGAGCATTTTGTTCGAAATAATATCGAGGAAAACAAGAGCCTGAAGAAAAGCAAACAGCAGCTCATGATAGGAAAAAACAAATCATTGCAGTTAAGAAACCAGACTGGACCGTAACACGAAATAAGGAGGAAATTATAAAAGTATTTAAAAATTTCTACAGAAAATTGTACTACTCCGAAGAAGAACTAGGAAGTGAAGATTCAGAAGTAAATGATGTAGATGTCCCAGATGTAATGAAAGAAGAAGTGCATAAGTTATTGAAAGGATGAAGGAAGGAATATCTCCATGAAAAGATAGACTCACGGCAGAGATGTTGAAATGGAGAGGTGAAAAGATGAAAGAGGAACTTACTAAATTATTCTCAATATGCCTGAGGAAGAGGGAAATACCGTCAAGATAGAACAATGCTGTTATAATTTTGTTGTACAAGAAAGGGGACAAAGAACGCGTCGAAAACTACAAACCAATTAATTTACTGTCAGTTCTATACAAAATGTTCACTGAAGTTATTTTGAATCATATTGAACGAGACTTCTATTTTAACCAGGGAAGGGAACAAGCCGAATTTCGTCGTGAATTTACTGTACCACACTAGAGAGGTGGAACAATTTAATTGAAAACTTGAAAATTTGCTATATTTCAGGATACTGCTTTAAGGGGTAAAATTGTAGTGCCTTAATTTTACCTTACATATCCATAGATACAGCTTATGCTCTTATTTATTAACAATATATGATATAGTACTATATATGTACCAATAATTTTTACTCGAGGTTACGGTATTGCAAAATTACCAGGTGTGTAAATATAAAACCGGAATTTGTGCATAAATGGCATTAGTAGATAGATGTGGTATTTTAAACCATTTCTGTCTTCTTCTTCTTCCGAATTAAATGATGTACTTTCGTAGGTAACGAGACTCCTGCAGCGCATGTAATAAGAAACATGACAAAGTACGCATACTAATAACACGCAGACACACACAATGTTGGCTTCTCCCTCTCCATTTTTTTTGTAGTGAACATGATTCGTTGGGTGGAGACACACGCTGCATATAAAAGACATGATTATGTGAAAAGAAGTACTTGGGAGAAAAATGATGTAAATAGCTGACTGGAAAATTGTCTGGAAGATGAGAGCGAATCAAGTCGCATTGGCAGACTGAGACTAGAAGAGAGAGAGAGGGGAAAGAAGGCTAGAGGCTGGATGCGTGATACTTGGAGATGCTCAGAGCTCATTGTTCGTTGATCATTGGATGCACCAAGACGTACTGAGAAGATTGTCTGACTGCGTCAGTTATTGAAGGATTTTGAGGTATGTACAGAGATTTTGTACTATAATGTAATATTTGTCATATGTGTTTCTATATTTTTAAAAATAAGTTTTTTTTATAAAAAGAAAAGATATAGAAAAATAAGGAAACACAGGTCCTATAGAAATATGAAAGTGCATAGGATTTGACAAAATAAGCGAGCCAGTTTAACTTACTTGTATATTTGTAAATATGGAACAAGAAAAGTAAACTGGGAAAACAGTGCGTTACGAGTATGCTGAAAAAGAACGCAACCGTGGTTACCTACATGATAAAGTGGATTCCGAACCACATTGAATTTGAATGTTTTATTTAAGGCTGAGAGCGTGATAGGGGGAGGGGAAAGTGTCGGCCAGGACCTATGTTGAAAATACCATCCTGGCATTGACTGAGGGAAAACCTCAGTTAGGATGGTCGGCCGCTGGTACTGAACCCACGTCCGCCCAAATGCTGCGTTAACTTCGAACTATATGACTAAAAGTACATGTTGGTGATGAATAATTGTGAATTGTACATTAACTTGCGAGAAACCTCAGAATGGCCTTTACGATCAGTATAATAAAAGGTGTTGGTTACAAAATGGTTTATCGGGGGAGATGAATGCGATTGTGTTAAAAGCATAGGATAATACAACTTAATTTTTATTTGGCCTTCGGCTGTAAAAAGGCTCACCTATGCTCCTGCCGGGACTTGAACCGGGGACCTCTAAACTAATGGCCAAGTGCCGCAGACTGGCTGGCCAGTGGATTGAGACAACTTTATGCGACCGAAACGTGTAGGGGCCCCCAAGTGCTATGTGACAGGGTCATAAGTGGAAATATAAACTTGTGTAATGTGTAAGGAGATGAACACGCATGCTTTAAATTAAAAATACTGAGCGAATGTTGTTCCAGACCCCGGCGGGCGGGCTCCAAGGACCCGTGGGATGTATGCATAGCTATTGTTGTAATGTAACTAGAAAACGTTGAAAGCAAAGAGAAATGAACAGTACGATACAGGGCCATATGACCCGAATAGGTCGTAAATGCCACTCAGGGCCCATTGTTTTAAAATGATGACAAGAAAACTGTAAATGATAGGACATACAATAGAGTAACAAGCCAGTACCGTTGGGGAAAACTCTCAGGTCCCAAGTAGCCCCTATGGACCCTCCAAACATGGGAAATGGGTCTTTGTAATCCTTGGGACGAAAAATGGTCGCAAATTGTAGAACATAGAAGAGAATAATAAGGTAGTACTGTGTCATGGCTAGGAGTGGCACGTATGGGGCCCTGAAAGATAGAAAATGAAAATTTTGATTGCTAGGGATTAGAAAAACAAAAAAATACTGTGCAATAAAAGGGAATACAAATAAATAATAAAATAATATTAAATGGGCCCCCCAGGGCCCTGAAAAACGGCATAAATTAACTATGATTTGAAAACTGTAATAATAATGTGAACTCATAGTCCATTGTAGGGTAATGTCAAAAAACAATAGTTGAGGACTTTACCTCACGCCCCCTTCCCTAAAATGACGAAGAAAAATTGCATTAATTAACTATGATTTGAAAAGTGTAATAATAATGTGAACTCATAGTCCATTGTAGGGTAATGTGAAAAACAATAGTTGAGGACTCTACCTCACGCCCCCTCCCCTAAAATGACGAAGAAAAATGTAATAAATTAACTAAGATTTGAAAAGTGTAATAATGTCAACTCATAGTCCATTGTAAGGAAATGTCAAAAACATTAGTTGAGGACTCTACCTCCCCGAAAATGATGAAATAAATAGAGTAAATCGACTAAGATTTGAAAAGTTTACTATTAGTGTCATTATATACATTTGTACGAGGAAAGTTCGAAAAACATTAGTTGAGGACTCTACCTCACGCCCCCTCCCCGAAAATGAGGAAATAAAATGGCGTAAATTGACTAAGATTTGACTTTTTTTTTACTAATGAAGAAAAAATGTTAGTATTTACTAGAAAACATTAAAGAACAACATTTGAGGACTCTACATCATCTCCCCCACCCCCAAAATGGCGTCCAAAGGCCTAAATCGACTAAGATTTGACTTTTGTTTTAATGATGTTAAATACAGCTTCAGTGCCAGCTAAGATCAAAAAACATTTGAGGATTCGACCTCACCTCCTCCACCTCTAAAATGGCGTTCAAAGGCGTAAATCGACTAATATTTGACTTTTGTTTTATTAATGTGAAATGAAGCTTACACCTTACGATTACTGGCTGTTGGGACATGTAAAGACTGAGGCGTCACCGAAACCACATAATTTGGACGACCTGAAAGACAAAATAAGTAATGTGATTCTGAATATCCCAGAGGAGCACCGTCAGCACGCAATACTCTGTTTCCCAAAAAGGACTGCAACAGTGTTTGGACGTGAATGGTGCTCAACTGAAGGTTTGGCGATGAACTTCAACAAGCAGAAATAAAACTTTAAACATTTCTCTCAATACAAACAAAATGTTATATAAATAAACTTAATAGTTTTCAAGTTATAGAGTTTCAGTTTCCTGCAGGACTTTATGGACACCCTGATATATATGTGTGTGTGTGCTATGAATTATGGAAACACAAGTATATAAAACGTGCAAACATTAATACTAAAAAAAACATTTTCATAAGGTTGTTATCGTAAATAATGTAAATTGTATTCTTCTGTAACGCTGCTCTATCTAAGACTGAGTTTCAACTGCCGGTTTGCGAAACTATTGTACCGGTTCTTGGAAGATTAATATGTTAATTTTATTTTAATACTTATTTTGTAGATTTCGACAGTTCAAAATTGAGATTAAAGTTTATGTTTGCTTTCTAAAAATCTAGAATTTGAAGATGTGTAGAATTGTTTTGAAGGTCAAATAAACATCTAATTTCTGACACCTTTCGGATTGACCTTTCGGACCTTGAAAATTTGTCCTGTAGTTTACCGGTCAGTGAGTATTAAAAGGTTGAAAACACTGCTCCAAGAAAAATATTTTAAAAATGAAAGGAAAAATTAACGAATTAACATGTTTTTATATAGTGGGACTTGCTAAATCAAAATTTGAAATAAGGAAAACAATTACTATTTGCTCTCCTAGATAAATATTTCTAAATATCTATTACTAACTCTTAAATTTCTTTCTTCAAAACGTATTCGCTTCTTATTTATTTACAATTTTTGTTTTATTACTTATATTCTTACTACATAACAAAGGTTCCACACACTAGCATTTGATACTTAAAATCGTGCTTTGCCTACGATTCATTTTCGTATAGTAATGGTAAATACGGAAGATGTCATTTTATTCACAGAAAAAGTAACATGTATTTTATTCTTACATACAAATAGCTTTATTTTTTCTTTCCTTATAGTGTTAAAAATATAAAAATATTTTAGTGTCATTTGAAATAGTATTTACTAAAGTACTTTTGTATGACAAGTAAACCTTTTTAAGCGTAGAATTCAGTTGTAGTATTTATATAAGCCTCGCCTATATGATTGTATGAGAAAGTGCAACATTTAATATAATATTACAGTACAACAGCATCTGCCTATAATGGCATAACAGTTGTGTATCTCTAACCTACTATGTACTATTAACACGTGTAAACTACTTGCCATTCTGTTTAATCCATTTGGAGAGTACAGGAAAAGAAAAGGATATGTGCATTAAAAAAAATAAGTTCACATTTGCAACCAGTGGTGTAGGTAAGGTGGGATATATCCCCCCTTGACTATACCTTTATGAACTTGGAAGGAGAGTATTTCCAGAAGAAAAGAATTAAGTTATATTTGTAAAGAAAGTTAAAAATTTCTTATTTCTATTTTCTCGTTGTTATTGTATCTGTACTCAAAATAAAAAGGATCTCGCCTCGGATAGCTACTGTACTAAAGCTATTAGGGTTTATTCTGGTTAAATAACCTTTCCCCATTGGTCCATTCCTTTTCTTTACAAAAGAGAAAAAAAATATTTCATAAATCGAATCCATATATATATATACAATGGACTATTTTATGCATCTGTATAAAACACATGTGTAAACACACAAAAATAAAGAAATAATCGCTAGGTGGTTCCTCATATATATTCGTCACAAGAAAACTCACGTGTTGACAATTTTCGCTAACTATTTATTACGAGTAAAAATACTTACTTAACATATAAATGCATATAAAGCTATTCAATAATACGGGTTTACAGTAATTGTTGCTATTCTAATATTTACATATATGGATAATTACAGTTACGAAAATTTATTCGCATTTTCTGGGATTCTTTCAATCTGAACTTTGACATTAAGGCAATTTCTCTCTTGATTTAATACAACAAGTTCAATGTTTTAGAATTTCAAGTAAGTGGGTTTTTGGTGCAATATACGACAATTCTTTGATTTTAAGATTTATAGGAATGAGTACAAAAGATCCGTTAATTTCTAGTAAAAGGCTGGAAATCTGGGTCATTATTAAAATAAATCAACGTTCCGATAGTCGTTTGGAAGATTATATATATAGGACGTTTATAGGAGGCTGCTGCGAGAAAAGTTTCTCTTCTATACTAATTTAAGTATTCTTTCATTAATTAAATTTTACACGGGAAGTTATATAATTCTATTGGCATGATACCTAATAAATTATCAAAAGGACAATTATCATGCGGTGTACTAACGCTTAATCGAGGTTGCTATAAATCTAGTCTTAGCTTAAAAAAACTAATTAACCTTTAATTAAAACTATAGAAGCAAACCTCTTAATCTATTAATAGAATCTACGGGTTTACAAATCTAAATCACTCATTTAAGACACAAAAAATCTACACGATTAATCTTAAAAAAATAGCAGTGATTCTTTTACCCTTAAAGTAAATTCCTTATCAATTAATACCACCGCCGAGATTCTGTAACCTTCTCTCTCGGCCACATGCTTACTTATATTTTTAATGAACTTCCCTAGTAAATTAAAATTAAATAGAAATATTGAACTGAACTTAAAAAATAATACCTTGCTTTCTATCTATCGACAGAAAGAACCTTCTTAAAATTAATTTCATGCTCACCTTTTTATTCCCAAAAGGCCATGCATAAGCCCAATAATGCCTTCCATACTTCCCATCCAAAAAATAAATCCAGATACCACCAAGATACCACCAGATCCCAAGTTCCATCATGCAATTCTAAGCTAAATACTCATTTTCTCCTCCCCGAGTCGAAAATGCCAAACCCCACTACTTTCTTCTCGATTTCCCAGAAATCGAGAAGCCATCTAAATACCTTAATATTATATATTGAGTCCTTATATTCACTCTCCCCGAGAATGAAATCTATTAATCTATAAAAGAGGTCTTGAAATCCAACTATGGGCCACATGCGTCATCTACTCCTCCCCGAGTCGTAGAAGCCAATGCCTACTAAATTCTTCACGACCTCCCCGAGATCATGAAGCCATAAAAATCTACATAAAAGAGAACCTCTTCATGACTTATGATTAAGGAAAACTCATAAACTAAATTTAAAGTCTTATTTCCTTATTCACTAATTAAAAATTAGGCAAATTTATTTTCTATATTTCAATAGAATTACTTTTGCTCTTAGTTTAAAAACTATATTATTTCAATACACTATACCATCAGTTCCTAGACCTTACAAATACACTTTAAAAAAAAATCTTTTAAGAGGTTATGAGTGTAGTTCACGTAAAAAGTGACAAAACTTCGTGAAAGCTACGTAACGAATCTAATTGGCGCGTAAAAAGAAAAATCCTATTACTTACATCGTATGATGATTCTATTCTCCCCCACCGCTGGGGAAGAAATTTCGATACTTTGTCGACTACATTGTGAGAGATTTTTCATCGAAGTCTTAACGAAACACAATGTAATAATAAAAAAAAAACTAAGGCACTTCATCCGAGGCCTACTTAAATTATGACGCTCTTCTGACCATGACTGTCCTGTGGTCCTTCCCGCTAACGACTTCCTTTCTTTTTCTCCACACCAAAGATGCTGAAAACGACGCTTCTGAACAAATTCCCTCCTTTAGCCATGATTGGCTCTTTTGAGAGATCAAGTCGCTCAGAGTTTTTTACTTTCCTAATATTTAGCGACTCCAGCCTTTTTTTTACTTTAACAATTTCAGCCAATATCTCAACCCACAAATTTCTCTGATTCTTTTTAGAGAGAAAACAAAAAAGTTAAAAAAAAAACAGATCCTCCATTATCACACCGATTATTAAAAAATACGTCTTAATTGGTAATTAACAAAATTAATTACAGACAATAATTCTTTAAGTCATTACAAAAGAACTCTAAGGAACTTTCAGACAATGTCTGAAACGTTACATATTTGAAAACATATAACTGTTAGTTAAAGTATAAAATTAATTGCAAGGATGTTAACAGCACTATAGCTTACGCCCGCCACGATATAATTGTAAGTTTATACTACTTAAAAACAGACAAGGGTCGTATTATACATTCTGCGCTGTAGTTTCACATTTAGGTAGATGTGGTAAATAACCTTTAGGACAACTAGTGAAAAAAATGACAATCATGTCGATAGTGCCGGTTCTAGACAGTAATGAAGAATGTAGTAATTCCTGTGCTGATAGCCTGATAGTGTCAACGAGAGTAGAAAGGATAAAATTTTGAAAACATTTAAAGCAGTTATTTTCTACGTAGAGAAAAACTTTTTTGGTAAACTTTATTTTAATATGGACCAATCTAGTAACATTGGATTGCGGCCCGTAATTATTCGCCCTTTAGCCATTAAAATCTACACCCATGCCCCTGCCGGGACTTCAACGAACCCGGGACCTTCGTCGTTGGCCTACCGCCGTAGACCGCACGGCAACCGGCCGGCTCTAGGTAGAACTTTAACAGACGTCCTCGATACATTAGAAATTGATTATAAATTAAAATTACACCAATTGTAAATTTCAGTTGTAAGATCTAACTATGTGATTTTTCAGATCATTAGGGTGAAGATAAACTTTTGGTAAATTTTATTTTCTATGGGCAATGTTAATAACTTTTGATTTCGGCCCGTCACGCTTATACGAAGGCAACGCTTGCTAAATTTCACAAACATCCATGTCCCAGGTACAATTCGAACCCGCAGCCTTGGAGACGCTAGCCTTACGTCTCAGACTACACGACCACCTTGGTCGACTATAAGGGAAAAGGAGTTCAACCATAATTATCAATTATTGAAATTTGAGATCAAGTTCCAATTAAGGAATTCACTTATATGCTATAACATAAAAAATGTTGAAGTATGAGAAGACAGATATAAAAGTATAACGTAATTCATGATCTTAAAATTAACCTAATTTGTGTTTGGATCAATTATCCAGATGTTTTTATCAAACAGTTTCACAAGATTACACTGAAGGCGTGTGTTAATTTAATACATTTATAATTTATTTGCTATTTTGTTCGATTAAATTACTATCTAGCAACGATTAACCGTTGTACAGATTCTTACAAAAGGAACACTTTAATTTATAGAAGCTGTGAATAATGCCAAAGATGCTGTTATAAAGTTTGAAAGAGCTAAAGCAAATTGCCTGAAGGAATACAAAGCAAGTCGCAGTATATTTGAGTTTGGAAGATTCTATAAAAATATTTACAAAACTCTAGAAAATGAGGTCTAATTATAGTATTAAATATACTCTTTCCGCGTGTATCCCGAATGTTTCTTACTGTTTTCACGGATTTGGGAAAGGTTCAAAGAGGATCTGGATCTGGAATAAGATAACAAATACAACGTCTTTTAAAATTACTGCGACAAACTACTGGAGGTGTTTTCTCACATCAAAATAAGACGAAAGTTCCTCAGACAAATTTTCGAACTATGTACCAGGTGTATGCATAAGTAGTTTCCGGTTTACCTAAGAGATGGCGCCAGCGAAAAGTACGCAGTGTATTCATTTGACACATACGTCATTTTGTTCGCCTGACATTAAACTACAAACACACACAAGTTGAGTCCGCCAAACACTAGCGTCTTTGTTTTATCGTTCAGTGATCATGTCGAAGTTTGAGCCTGAAAAAGAACATTTGCGGCACGCATTGCTTTTCTTATTTAATCAAAAGAAAAAGGCTGTTGAAAGTCATCGTGTGCTGGTAGAAACATATGGTGAACACGCTCTATCGATTAGAACATGTAAGACATGGTTTCGACAATTTGAAAGTGGTGATTTCAATGTGAAAGACAGTGCGCGCTCTGGTAGACCACAAAAGTGCGAAAACGAGCAATTGCAGGTGTTATTGGAGGATGACCCAACTCAAACTCAACAGCAATTGGCAAAAGCATTAAATGTGTCACAAGAAACAATCAGCAGACGTTTACGAGCAATGGGGATGATCAATAAACTGGATAAATGGGTCCCACACGATTTGAATGAACGTCAAATGGAAAATCTCAAAGTGACTTGTGAAATGCTGCTTCAACGCCACGAAAGAAAATCCTTTTTGTATCGAATTGTGACGGGTGACGAAAAATGGATTTATTTTAAAAAACCCGAAGCGGAAAAAATCGTCGCTTTCACCTGGCGAAGCCGGTCCTTCAACACCAAGGCCAAATCAAATCGCTTCGGCAAGAAGACCATGCTTTGTGTCTGGTGGGACCAGAGCGGTATTGTGTATTATGAACTCTTGAAGCCCGGCGAAACCGTTAATGCACAACGCTATCGACAACAAATGATTAATTTAAATCGCGCATTGATCGAAAGACGACCGGGATGGGCCCGAAGACATGGCAAAGTGATTGTGTTACACGACAATGCGCCATCTCACACAGCAAAACCAGTGAAAGACACCTTGAAATCGCTTGGATGAGACATTCTTCCGCACCCGCCGTACTTCCCAGACCTGGCGCCATCTGACTATCACCTCTTCGCATCAATTGGGCACGCGCTTGCAGAGCAGCACTTCAGCAATTTCGAAGACGTTGGAAAATGTCTCGACGAATGGTTTGCCGCAAAAGACAATAAGTTTTTCTGGCATGGAATGCATCAATTACCTGAAAGATGGGCGAAATGTGTAGAAACCGATGGCCAATATTTTGAATAAAACAAAATTAATTTCCCTTGAAAATTACGTGTTTTCTTTACCCAAAAAACCGGCAAAAACTTATAAATACACCTGGTATAATTTCGAAGCTACAGGGTCCCGAAAGCGTGGGGAAAAGAACTTCAGAGCTTCATATATATCTAACATGACGAAGTGTAGAGCTGATGTGGCATGGTTCCGTCAAAGACTAAAGTCTGTACTATCCCAAAATGCACATTTTAAAATTCCACAGTGGTTCCGCAAAGGATTTTCCAAAGGAATTACGGGATTCCCAGAAATTCTCTGAAGTAAACATGGTCAAAACGTGCATGAATGGGACGGTTTTCATCAAGAAACATGTTTGCGCCAAGTCGATATCTCAACGAGATTCCATATACCGAACGATTTTCTGCGGAATTCCGTGGTTGCATAACAAGCAGGAGTAAGAATTGCATAATTTCATGGAATGTTTTATTTCTAAACTTTGTTTTGAATGGGCCATTTTAGTAACTTTGACTTCGACCCGTCAAGATTATGAATGCGATGCTAATTAAAATTCACATCCATGCCCCAGCCGATATTCGAACCCGGGACCTTTGAGTCGCTAGCTTAACGCCCCAAACCACACGACTACCAGGCCGACGAATGTTTTATTTATTTGTTACCAAACAGATTTAGTATCATTTCCCGATTGGATGCTGGGGATGACGTGTGCCATCTTTACTCACACGGGAAATCTTTTAATTCATGCAGTTTTCGACCTACCTCTACTTTAGAAATATTTCGGAATGCATTACATCCTCTAAGGAGTCCGCCCATTGCGGAACTTTGAAATCTGCATTTTCAAATGGAGTAGGTTTAAAGTCATTGAGGGCACCACGACGTATCAGCTCTAGTATTCGTGGTGTTAGAAATATTAAAATCTAAGGTTCATTTTCCCACGTTTTCGGCACCCTGTAGCTCCGAAATTATGCACATTTCGAAAATTTGACAGAGGAACTTTCGCTTTGTTTTGATTTGAAGAATCACCTCCAGAAGCTTGTCAAAGTGATTTAAAAACAAGCTGTATATAATTACGCCTAAAGTTGTACTTAGTTTACAAATAAATGGAATTTAGGAGAGGTCTTCTTAACTCTCTGCTTGGATACGTCAGTGAGCTGTATGAAAGAATGGTAAGGGTCTAGAACAGCGTTTCTCAGCCTTTTTCATCCCGTGACCCCTTTCACCATACCATCTAGCTGGGGACCCCCATTCACCATGATTTCTAGCCGGCGACCCACAATTATTTTATTCTGTGTAATATTTGCTTTTCATTTTAAAACGTAACAGTTTATTTTCCTGTATTTATAATAAATATCCTATTTATACTATCCAAAACTATTCAGCAAACAACATTATCTAAGTAATTATTAAAAACGACAAGCAAAATAAAATACATTCTTTGAAATTTATTAGTTTGAAAGTACAAAACCCTAGTTAAATTATTTTTTTCACTTTACCCCGCGACCCCCTTGAACACATCCCGCGCGTCCCAGGTTGAGAAACCCGGGTCTAGAATATCTAATAAAGTCAAAATCAACTTCCTGAAGCAAATGTCAGCACAAAAGTGTTATCTGAGGCTTTGAAATGAAACTGAACACGAAAACAAAACTCCCACAGTTAGTAGAATTTAAAATTTTCTATGTATATAAAATATTCTACACTAATTACGACTTTCGAAAGCGAAACTAATAAATGTGCAGTGAAATCATATCAGATTTCCAAACTTTTTAAAAGTGCTTCAGATTTTGTACAACCTGCACCCACATCTACGCTGAAGATTATATTTTATACTCTGAAACGAATATATCTTTGAAAAATTCAAATTTTCAAAGATGGCTGAACGAACTGATAGTTGTACATAACAAAACTGCCATTAAAGTGAGCGTATAAGCATCAGTAAATATTAATCGAGAAACTCTTCTTGACAAAATCTAACCTGATGTTTCAAATATGGCTAAATCTGTATTAGAATAAGAACTGAATTGAGAAAACTATGCGGATATAACATATTCAATTATTCATGCATTTAATACTTTTCCCACGATAATTGTGCTGTTCTAAATTATAGAAAAGAAAACAGAAATATATTATTTTTAAAAGAAATTGTTGGGTTGGGTTGCATAACTACCAAGGATGTTCTTTTTTCTAGATATCCCCTCCCTTGAGAAATTCCTATCTACGCTACTGTTTGAAACAGATACTACACAATGACAGGTAGCACAATACTACACAATATATATATTAAAAGGATTTTTAAAAAAACACTCTTTTTTTAGATGGACTAAAAAGTAAAAAATAATAAATTGAATGAATCAATCTTATGAATAAGAAAATAAAAGCGAGGGTGTTCTTAGATATTATGATTTTATGATAAGGTAAGCAAGCAACAGCACCCATAGTAGGATGTCGTCACCTGACGGCACTTTTTGGACAATTCCACGAATTTTCAGTACCTGGCTGATAGCAAGTAGTCGATTTTCCAGGATTGTACGATACGCTGTGTCACAGGTTTTGGTCACAGTTTATAAAAGGCTACGACCTGTTTTTTTGAACCCCCTATTTAACATAGCAGAGATTTCATGAAAGGTTTCGGCACTTTTTTCAACCCCTATTTAATATATCAGAGATTACATGTCCTCTAGGTTATTTACCCTAGCCCACATAATAGACCACACAGAACACCAGTGTACGATATCAGAGATTAAACCGTATAGTACACAATTGCACAATAGCAGAGATTTCATAAAAGGGTACGAAGCTCTTTTTCAACCCCTATTTTAACATAGTTTGAGATTACATGTCCTCTAGGTTATCTACCCTAGCAGAGATTACACAGGAATATATGCTAGTTAACCTAGCAGAGATTTCATGAAAGGCTATGGCACTTTTTTTCAACCCCTACTTAGCCTAGCAGAGATTACAACATAGCACAAATTCCATGCAGTCTAGGCAACGAATAACCTACCATAGCAGAGGCTACGAACCCCTATTTAACATAGCAGAGATTGCAGCACAGCACATTACCGAGTAACATATCGTCTAGGCTAGAGCCATGTCCAATTTCCAGCTACTATTTAACATAGCAGAAATTACATGCTAAGGCCAAACAGCTACAAGCCCACTATTTACATGCCGTCCAGGCTATTCCCAAAATAACATGTCGTCTAGGCTAGACGAGGTCAAAGGTCAAATATTTAAGTGAGACATATTGAATTCTAGTGTATCTAACCGAAAATACAAAAGGCTACGAACTCTGGCAGAGATTTAACTTAACATAGTACACCAACGCGCGATAGCAGAGGATACGAAGCATTATTTAACATAGCAGCGATTACAGAGGCTACGGTCCAACCTACCATAGCAGAGATTCAATGTCCAGTTTCCAGCTACTATTTAACATAGCAGAGATTCCAACACAGCACCAATTACAGAGGCTATGGTCAACCTACCATAGCAGAGATTACATGTCGTCTAGGCTAGAACCAATGTCAGTTTCCTAAGGTCAAATATTTAACAGTGTATATCTCGTAAACGGTGAGGCATATTGAGATTCTGTTTTCACATCTGGTACGGGGCATCGAATAGTTTATGCGAAAAAATTCGTGACCTCGAGGTCAAAGGCCAAATATATATTTAACCGTGTATATCTCGTAAACTGTGAAACATAATAAAATTCTGTTTTCACATTTCGTAAGAGGGCATTGAATAGTATATGCGAGAAAAGTGCTGACCTCGAGGTCA